>JABUQX010003559.1:0-12500 GCA_015478945.1 Trachelipus rathkii | reverse complement strand
CGTGGTTGAATGTACTAAAAGCAAATGATGGAGTTTCAAAAGAATGCTTGGAATTATATAAAGAGGAAAAAAGAAATACTAAAAGTTTGGTATACGTAGGAGAAAACAAGATGGTAAAAGAACAGTTTGGAAGGAGGCCATAGGATGAATGAGGACATAACACAGGAGATAGGAAAGCTCTTCTAGGAAGAAGGAAGCGCGAAAGGTTCACAGTGAGAATAAGGCGGAATTGCACCTAGAATAATGAACTAGGGGATGGGCTTTGTACGATGAAATGACTGTGAGGAGGTGAAAAGAACCCACTTCCCGAAATATGCCACAATATCAAACAGTAATGAAATGACGGTGTTAGGATGTGTGCTGGTTGATGGTTATGCAAGAAGGAATAGGTATTTGGGATGAGGTATAGTAAGGGAGGAGAGGCGGTAATGGTGGTGAGAAAGTTGAACAAGAATGGTAAAATCTGCACAGGGGTATTAGATGAAATTACTAGTTGAAATGATCAAAGAGCGGAGCGAGGATGGTGATTGATGGATTGGAAGTTGTCTGTAAATAAAGCCGATGGAGGTATAGTTCCAAGGGATTGGAGGGAGAGCTGTAATAGTACCCTTGTATAAGGGTTAAGCGAGAAAGGGGACTGTAGAAATTTTAGGGGAATTAGTTTATTGAGTTTGTAGGTAAGGTATATGCTGGTATTTGGTCGAAAGAGTGCCGTCGAGGACTGAGGGACTGATTGGTGAAGAACAAGGTGCGTTTAGGAGTGGGTAGAGGATGTGTGGATCAAATCGTTACATTGAAACAAATGATGAGAAAATGAAGGGAGAAGAAGAATAAATTATATTTAGGTTTTATGGATTTACAACAGAGCGTATGATAGAGTTAATAGGAAGCTTTATGGCAGGTATTAGTTGCATATATGGTGTTGGTGTTAGGCTTCTGAATGGGAATCAAAAGTATGTATGACGATAGTGAGCGTGTGTAAGAATAAATGGTTGTCAATGGTGATTGGTTTAGATTATAAGCGGAGTGGAGAACAGGGTTGGTGTTATGTCTCCTTGCGTTATTCAATGTGTATATGAGATGGGGTTATGAAAGAATTCGAGGTGGGGATGCCAGAAAATGGTGTTAGAATGATGGAGAATGGAGTGGAGTGGGAGGGTGCCCTACCTATTGTATGCGGATGATTTGCGTTCTGATGTGGCGAGTCTTAAAGAGAGATTAGAGGATTGGTGGGAGAGATTTGCGCAGGGTATGTAAAAGGAGGGAGTTTGAAAGTAAACGTTAGATAAGAGTAAGGTTATGGCTTAGTGAGTGAGGACAGTCCTCAGTGTGAAGTTATGTTAGATGATGAGCAGCTGGAGCAAGTGTCTGAGTTTTAAATATTTAGGGTATGTGTTGGATGAGGAGGGAACGGATGATGCAGAGTGTAGTAGGGAAAGTGTGAATGCAGGAAGGTGGCTGTGCAATTAAATCGTTGGTGAATGTTAAAGGGACTAAAGTTTGAGATGCGCTAGGGTCTTACATGGCGGTATGTTGTTACCTGTGTATTGTATGGCTAGTGAGACTATGGTCTGGAATTAAGAAGTATATAGATCTAAAGTCAATGTGTTCAGATGAAAGGACCAAGTCTTAGGGGCATTGCTAGGTGTGCAAAAGAATAATAAAGGTACGCGAATGAACGTATAGAGAGTGGTGTGGATGTGAAGAAAGGGGTAAATGAGAGAATAAATGGAAGTATGTTGAGATGGTTTGGCCATGTGGAAAGGATGAATGAAGTCGGTTGGGTTAAGCGGAATGTATAGTGAGGAGAGGTGTGGGGAACCGACCGGCTGGGAGAACGAAGAGAAAGTGGATTGAGTCGTTGAACGAATGTCTGAAGGAAGAGAAATGTGAGTTTGGCCGAGGCGAGAATAAAGGTGCATTGATAGGAGAAAGTGAGAATGGCGCGGGTTTTTGGTAATGGGGGCCATGGTTTGTGCGCCCACCTTGGGCCAGGGGAATGAACCCTTTACATTGACGATTTACCATAGTGAGGGTCCGTCGCGGTCTTATGCATGCTCATAGGGTCGGATTTTTCTGTCTGTGACGAGCCTCTCACTAATAATGCCGTACAGAGGGGGGGCTGGTAAGGCTGGGCTTCTTTTCGACCGCGTTGTCATGTTCTCCTACTCTTTTCTTTTCCGATGCTTGTACAGCAACTTACCCCCAATCTTGGGGCAAAGAGGAAGGTGAAGAAAGAAGAAAAAAAAAAGAATATATATATATATATATATATATATATATATACTATATATATTTATACGATATATATATATATATATAATAGATACTATATATATATTATATATAATATTATGCCTCGTGGCGCTATTGAGGTGAGTCGCCGCTCTATACGAGAGGAATGCTGGGTTCAAATCCCTCCGCGTAGAGTTGCAGTTTTATCTACCTGGGCGCCAAGAAATAAAACTCGACTGCAGAAACACGTGGTTTGGCGCTGGTTTGGGATAGGGCCGCCCTTAAAGTTTTCGATTTCCTGTGCGTTCCCCTCAGTTACCCCCTGCATAGGCGGATAAAGCACGTAAAAGGTTGTTTTATTATTATATATATATATATATATATATATATATATAATATTATATATATATAATATATATATATATATATATATATATACTATATATATATATATATATATATATAGTTTTCTTTTTTTGTATTTGTGCTTACGAAACGTAAGAAATGCTCGAGTTTGCGTTCGTTTTGTCAAACGTACCGAAAAATCGCAAGAAATGCTCACCAAAACGTAAAGAATTTCCTTAATTCTGTAAAGTTGCTATTTTCTCGTGCTTGCCGAATTTTAGCACGTTCTTACCGAAAAATGTAAACAAACAAGATGGCGGCTTGGTGTCTGAATTGCATGAATGTTTCATTCAATAAAATCTGCTTTAAATCTAATTCTTTCCAAATGGGATAAACTCCATCACAAATAGTTGATCCATTATTTGTAATATCAATCATTTTTTGTTTATGTTTTTTATCTTCTGTTTATTCCCAAAACACGTAGCTCCATCACAAACAGCTGATTCAATTGTTTTAAAAAACAAAGTAATCCATGGCCCCATAATTAGGGGCTGAAGTCTCCCCCCAAAAACAAACCCCTACAGGGTTCACACTGAAATTTTGAATTTGAATTCCCTGACCAAATCCGCAAAATTTTCCCTGACCAGCGTGTTCGTTATTTTTGGCGTATAAAATATCTAATAATCATTATTGCAGCCTATTTACTCAGTTCATACATTAAATTATTGAAAATTTACTTTAAAAATTGTTCATCATCATGGATGAATTTAAAAAAAATATTTATTTTTTTTTTTTTTTTTAAATTTTTTCTATACCTTCCCATAACCGTCCAACGCACTCCTTTTTTTTTTTTTTTTCCAAAAGTGAACAGTTTTATTTATCCAAAAAAGAAAATAAATTTAAAGCTTACATTAATAGCCTAGGTGAATTACGTCCAATGTGATCACAAAAGTTCTAAATGGGAGATTTAGGTTAACTTTTTCTTCTCAAGCATCTGAATTTTTGATTTTATAGCGTCTACTTCTGTCAAAGCTTTCAGTTTTAACATCTTTCTCTGCTCTTCAAGTTTATTGATCTGTATGGATAATTTTCTTTTTTCAACCTTTTTATTCCCTTCTTCTTTTTGGTTCTGTTTTGACTCTTTGATATGTTCTTCATATCTCCTATGGGCAGCTCTTACATTTGTCAACATTTTTTGAGTAATAGGAACTTTATGAATACTTTCATGAGATCTTATAGCATTGTGCACTGTTCTTTGAGAAATCAGACTATGTTCTTTCAGATTCTCCACTAAAATTGCTTTATTTACAGAAAACCCTCCTTCCACTGTCGCATTTCCATGGGAAAATATCAGTCCTAATTTAATAATTTGCCACAATTCCGCATAACATTGATTCCCAGGTACTATAGAAGAAAAAAACTTCTCTTAGAAGGACAATCACCATCCAAAAATATTTTGAATTTTAATTCAAGAGTAGAATGAGCTTCACTGCAAAGTAGAGTGTATTGTGCTTTTGCTTTCTCAGCAACAGAATCTGTGATTCGGTTATTGGTGTACAATGTCTCTAGCAATAAAGCAAATCTTTGTTTCCCTTGTTCTGGCTGATGAAAAATTATACTAGGATCCAATGATGAGAGCCCTTGGACAGGCTTGTACTTCAGAGGACATCTTTCTAATATCTTTTCTGTCATTTTGATTAGCACAGTCTGGCATTCAAGTTTGAATTTTAGGATATTACTTTCATTCGAAGTGACTTTTTTGAGAAGTTTTTTTGTCTGAAATCCAAGATTAATACCTTTTACATCACTCAAATTGTCTTTGTCATGTAAATCTAATACAAAAAGCTTAGTTGTTGTAGCAGGCATTTTACTGGACTTAAGAAATCTTTCCATAATATTTAGTATGAGACATTGTAAATCTGTGAACAGGAATGGACCAAGTGGGTCTGACGTTTGGAACTTTCGTAAAAATGGTTCACATTCTAAGGAAAGCATTTTAAAAAAGCCAGTTTGCATTTTAGAAATACATCTTTGGTTTGAATAGAAACATTTTGTAATGGTTTGGTGTTGAGAGATTTTCGGCTGTCAACTGCACAAAAATCCAAAAATCACTTAGTCAAACCTCAAAAAAAAAAAAAAAAAAAAAAAAAAAAAAAAAAAACCCACCTCAAAAAGTATAAATCCCTAAAAAGAAAAAGATATAAACAGATTAAGTCATAAGTCATACAGTCTAAAACACATCCATATACCAATCACCTTCAATCGGAAGGATGAACGGACAGAATAGGAAGAATAGTAGGTAATAGTGAACTAAAAATAGAAAGAAACAGGATAGAAGTAGATTTATGGGATGTCGTTCCTCGCCCATCCTTTTCATTCACTTATCAGATACATCTCTCATTCCACAATTATACAGTAAGGAAAAAAAATATATCAAAAATATGTAACTTGGTTCATGGATCATTCTTCATATGTTTTGAAATTTTAAAATTTCCCGGATTTTTTTGGAATTTCCCTGACTTTCAGCGTATCTTAAAACGTTTCCCTGACCTTCCCTGACTTTCCAGAAAGTGTGAACCCTGAAACAGGAAATTAGTGCTAAAACTGTGTGAGCATTTCTTATCGAGCGTAAGCACAAATGACATGACAAAAACGAAAACGGTCTAAATTAAAAGCAAAGAAAATGCTAAAATTCATTCTATCGCAAACGCTTCGTATTATTACAATTATGATTAAAGGAGATAGAACTAAAGAAATTAGTCCCATGTAAAGTATTAGTGGCTTGCTACTTCTATTTATCGCAAGCCCACTAATACTTTACTTGGAACTAATTTCTTTATTTCTATCTTCCTTAATCATAAAATTGCAAGTCTAAGGTCCCGCATACACAAGCCTTTGTTATTTGTTCTGATTGGAAGTTTTTCCATGAAGAAATCACCTTTCTCCGTAAATTTTCTAGCTTTAGCCTTTATCCCTCTAATCTTTTTGATAAACTTGTTTACTCGTTTCTCGATAACATTTATCGCCCTAAAACTACTGCATTTGATGTTCCTAAACTTCCTGTTTATGCTCGGCTTCCCTGCATTGGACCCCTTTCCAAAGATCTTCACTTTCAGATTAGAAACATCTTAAAAAAAACTTTCTACCAATCGCAAGTTCTTATATCTTTTATTAACAACAATTCAATTGGCAGTTTCTTTAAGATTGAAAGAAAGCATCCCATGAACTTGAGGTCACACACGTTTACAAATTATAAAATGTGCCCAACTGTAACATACGACTATGTAGGTCAACTTTCCTACAAACTAAAAGATGCGAAACCTTCAAACACATGGCATTTCCTTTGAAACTAATCCCCCATCTCTTCAAACCAGAGAATTTAGCTGCAGAGATCGCCGGTGGACCTCAATAGGCACCGTATATCCTTTCAAAAATTCTCCAGTTCTTCAAAACTGAAGAACTTAAAAATTGGAATCTTTTATATAAAACACTAACCTACACTTAATATACATAGACTTCTTTGGGCATTCCCGATTGCCTGTACTAATTGCCTGAATTTCGTGCAAAAATGAACACGATTTCTTACGAGGTTTACTTTTGTTTTGCAAACAATTGAAATCAGCTGTTGTGACAGAGCTTGTCGATTTCGGATAAACAGAAATAAAACAAATAACAAATGGTTTATATTACAAAAAATTGATCAACTATTGTGATGGAGTTTTATCTTATTTGGAAGGAAAGAAATTAGATTTAAAGCTGCATTTTATTGAACGAAATATTCGTCAATTCAAAACGGGCCTACCACGCCGTCATTTTTTGGTTTACACATTTTCGTAAGAACGTGCTAAATTCCGCAATCACAGGAAATACCAACCTTATAAAATTAAGGAAATTCCTTACGTTTGGTAGATTTTTTACGATTTTGCGCTGTTTAACCATAAACGCAACGCCAAAACTCGACCACTTTCTTACGTTCGTAAGCACAAATGCAAAAACGAAAACCGCTTTAGCGTAGCCTAATAAATAGATACGGAAGCTATCAACAAATTTTGACGGAATATATATATATATAATTCTTCTTTCTTTTCTTTCTTCACCTTCCTCTTTGCCCCAAGATTGGGGGTAAGCGCTGCCTGCTACAAAGCCATCGGGAAAAGAAAAGCAGTAGAGAACATGACATAACGTCGAAAAAGGAAAGTCCCAAGGCCTACCGCCCCCTCCTGGTACCATTAATTAGTGAGAGCTCGTCACAGGACAGAAAAATCCACCCTAGCAGCATCATGGACCGCCGACGGACCTCATCACCTATGGTAAACGTCAATGTAAGGGTTCCTAAACGCACCTTGTTCTTCACCAATAGTCCTTCAGTCACTCGACGCCCTCTTTCGACCAAAGATACCAGCATATACCTTCCCTACAATACTCAATAAACTTATTCCCCTATAATTTCTACAGTTCCCCTTTTCTCCCTTACCCTTATATAAGGGTACTTACCCTTATATATTTATATGTATATATATAGTATATATACCTATATATATATATTATATATATATATAAATATATATATATATATATATAATATATATATATATATAAATACCTAATATATATATATATATATATATATATATATATATATATATATATATATATATATATATATTAAAAAAAAAAAAAAAAAAAAAAAATAAAAAACTTTAATTTCTAGAAAGGGTGAAGCTACCCTTCTCGAATTCGTCGAGTCATTGAAGAAATTTTTAAATTCTCTTCTTCTGATAGCAATGTGCTGAAAACCTCCTTCTATCAAATCTAGCTTTCCGTGAATGGTGTTGATAAGCTCAAAACCTTTCAACTACCAAAACAACCCTTCAGAAATGAGGCGACATGGTAGCGTGAAATATAAATATATATATATATATATATATATATATATATATATATATATATATATATATATATATATATATATATATATATATATATATATATATATATATATATATATATATATATCGAAATCAATTTAAAGACGCAAAATGTGTGGTATCGGCAAAATTTTACCGATACTACTACCTCACAAAATTCCCCGATACAGATACCGATACCTCAAAAATCGACCGATACCACCGATACCGATACCATGGTTCGGTTGCCATTCAGCATACATATATATATTACATGTATAATTAATTTATATTATATATATATATATATTATATATATATATATATATATATATATATATATATATATATAATATATATATATATATATATATATATATATATATATATATATATATATATATATTTATATTGAAAGTTATATAGAATTTTTTTTTTACATTTCTTTATAGTTAAAGGAAAGTTCATTAGAAATTCCGGTTCCAGCCGGAATTTTTTTGGGATTCCGGCTAATACCGGTTTCGGCCGGAACAGAAAATTTCAGTTCCGGTACACCCCTGATCCTTACATAGTCTGCACCTTATCCCAGTTTCTTCATTAAAATTACTTAAAAATTATAATAAGCAGAAAAACTTTGCTTTATTTTTACTCTAAAATTTTTCCCAACTTTATTATGTCCAACATAGTAAAAGGCTATAGTGACATAAGTGAAAAAAAGTGGGTAAATGTTCATTAAAAAATCCTTGAATTAGTAAAATTATTAAAGAGTCTAAGTAGGAGATAAAGAGTTTTGTTCTCCTTCTCCAGAATTCCCTCTTTGAAAAGAGGGATTAAATCAGTACTGTTTTTGTCCTACGATTCTTTGCATCTGTAACTGTACTCCAATACTCTCAGTAATTTTGTGGGCAGCATCTAATAAATCTTGGCTTAAAGCTTCCGTAGTATCACGATGACCATCACGACTGTTAGTATTCTTTTAATGTGATTAGAACACTATAACATTTTTATGCTTTTTGAATGCAAAGCATTTGCCTCAAATTCCTGTAAAGCTGAATACTTACCCATAACGCAAAAATAATAATAATAACAATAATAATAATAATAATAATAATAATAATAATTAAAAGAGAGCTAATACTTACTATGTCGCACATTACTTTTAACTAATTGTGAAACTGATAATTTCCAACTCTCCAAGCAAGGTCGCAAACTGTCTTGCAAATTTCTTCTCTTTTTTTTCTTAATTAGGGAACTATTGAGTCCGCAATCTGATAAGTATAACAAGTTGAAAATATATAATAATAATAATAATAATAATAATAATAATAATAATAATAATAATAATAATAATAATAATAATAATAATAAAAAACAGTATCAGCAATAAATTACCTGCACAGTTACATCAATCATATTGGTTTCAAATGTTATTTACTAAATGTTGTTCTACACTGTAATACAGTAAAATATTATGGCTAAGTGCAGTTGCCAATGTCACGTTTCCATTGAGAAAGAAAAGGATAAGGAGATGAAAGTGATCGGATATACACAGAGGCGGAAAGGATTGAATGGTACATAGAAGAAAGATAAGAAATATTAACAAAATGTTTGGTTCATCTTCAAGGTGAAGAGGATTAAGGGTAGGATGCTACACCATCTGCTTAAAGTCATTCAGGACAGAGGAATGGAAGGTAAGAAGTTTGGAGAAGGAAAATAAGTTTGTATCTTAAGAACTAGAGGAACCCAGTGGCGGTGGTGAACATTGAAAGAAGAAGAAGAAAAAGAAAAAGAAGAAGAATAGGGAGGAGGAGGAGAAGTAGTAGAAGGAGGATGACTAGGAGGAGGAGAAGGAGGATGACTAGGAGGAGAAGAAGAAGGAGGAGGAGGAGGAGGAGGAGGAGTAGGAGGAGGAGAAGAAGGAGGAGGAGGAGGAAGAGGAGAAGAAGAAGGAGGAGGAGGAGGAAGAGGAGAAGGGAGAGAGGAGGAGGAGAAGAAGAAGAAGAAGAAGAAGAAGAAGAAGAAGAAGAGAAGAAAAAGATTCCAAAGAAAGAAAAAAAATAGAAAAAGAATGAAAGAAAGAAGAGAAAGAAATAACAAGAAGAGGAAGAGAAGAAGGAGAAGAAGAAGAAGAAGAAGAAGAAGAAGAAGAAGAAGAAGAAGAAGAAGAAGAAGAAGAAGAAGAAGAAGAAGAAGAAGAAGAAGAAGAAGAAGAAGAAGAAAAGAAGAGAAAAGAAAAGAAAAAGAGAGAAGAAGAAACAGGGGAGAAGGAATAGCAATTGGAGAATAAACAGGAAGGGAAAAGAGAAAAAGAAAGAAGAGAGAAGAAACAAAAGTAAGAAAGAAGAAAGAAAAAAGAAGGAGAAAGAAAGAAGAAGAAAGAAGAAAGAAGAAAGAAGAAAAAAAAAGAAAGAATAAAGAAGAAGAAAGAAAGAAAGGAAAAGAAAGAAAAAAAGAAAGAAAGAAAGAAAGAAAAGAAAGAAAGAAAGAAAGAAAGAAAGAAGAAAGAGAAGAAGAAGAAGAAGAAGAAGAAGAAGAAGAAGAAGAAGAAGAAGAAGAAGAAGAAGAAGAAGAAGAAGAAGAAGAAGAAGAAGAAGAAGAGAGAGCGAGCTCTATTTTTAAGTATATAATTGAACTGAAAGAGGTTCAAAGTGAATGAATTTTAACAATAAAAAGTGTAAGGTTCCTCACCTGGATTATTCTAATATAAGAATTTTAATTGTGAAAAGAATGAGAAATGCCTTGAGTCTGTAGATAAAGAAAAATTTGGGTGTGATTATCAATAGTAATTTGAAACTGATAGAAGCAGATCAGTGTCTAGACGCGAGGAAAGAGATAATAAGATGTCATAAATAATAAATCATAATCCTAACTATAAAAATAAGGTGATCAGTAAGTTCTATAATAATTATGCTAGATAGATCGCTAATAGAATACTGGATACAGAATTTTTTCTTTATCTAAAGAAAGACATTGATATGCTGGAAGCAGTACAACGCAAATCAAGGAGGAGGAGTTTTGGCTTTGAAAATAAGAGATATGAGGATAGGCTAAACTAGATAAAGGATTTGAGATATTTTTCTGTAAACAAGATTTCTTTGAGGGGATGTCATAAAGGTTTACAAAATGTTTTAATCAATTAACAATTTAGATGCAAGGTAATTGACAATGTATATGTGAGCAAGTTCTTTTCATTAGAACACAAAATGTGCTGACACAGGTTCATAATAAAAATAGTAAGTAAAAACGCATGTCATTTAGATGTACGAATTTTTTTCAGTAACATGGGTAGTTAATTTTTGGAATTGTAGTAAGTGAGTGTGGACGCAGAAATTTGCAGAAGGGAAACGAAATAGAGAAGCATCTGAAGGAAGAGTGAAGAAGAGTAAGGAAAATCTGAAAGTTTAATTGGAAAGAAGAATGAAAATCTTGCAAGGCAGTTCAATATGTGCTTTGTGGATTGTATATTCAGAGGAGAGCGTATTGAGATTGTGGTTTCAGTAAATAGCAAAATATTTTTATTATTTAGTCGTTTTAAAATATTAAGAATTTAATTAAACATTTATTTATTTTTTATCAAAATCTGAGATGGAGGAGCAACATATTTTTCGGCAACATTTCTTTTACTTATTTTTATTGAATTATTAATTATATTAAACAGAAAATTAAAAAAGAAACTTGAAACTTTTTAAATTTGTTTGAAGCTGCGTTTTCCGATGTCGTCGAGTCATTGAAGAATATTTTGAATTCTCTTCGTCTTCGTGAATTTTCAAATTCTCTTCCACTGTTGGAAGGGTTCGAATTTACTGCTATCACATTAATCTTTTCGTGAATGGTGATATAGAGTTTACCATATTATAATAATAGTGATACTTGTATAGTGTTAATAATGTTATTAATAAACAAATAGTGGTGAATAATTTAAAATACAATTGAATATAGTGTATAGCGTAATATTAATTATAAGTGAATAGTTGGGAACAATTTAAAATACAGTGAATATAGTGGATAGCGTAATAATATTAATTAAAAGTGTATAACATAATAATAATAAAAATTAAATAAAATAAATAGAAAATAATAAGAGAAAAATAAAATATAAAAATTTGTTTAAATATAGTGTTTGGCACAATAGTAATAATAATAATAAAAGGTATATATATGTATATCTATATATGTATTTTTATATGTATGTAATGAAATATTTGTATATGTATTTTTTTTTTAATATTTTATATTTATTTATTTAAAAAGCGCCCGGTAGCTCAGTGTTAGAGCACTCACCAAACAAAGTGAGGGTCCCAGGTTCGCAACTGGTTGGGTGGGAGAATGTGAGCAATTCTCTCCTTAGGCTTTGCTTCGTCCTGCTCGGACGTTAATCGAGTACACCCCCTCCTAGATTAGGGCTCTTCAAAAAAAAAAAAAAAAAAAAAAAGCTCAGCTTTCAGACTTTGGGGTAAAGAAAAAGTTAAATCAGAATATGGATGATCAAAATATGGTGTGATTGATTTTTCTTTAAAAGGACACATTTGGATATAAAGCGTATTTTACGACTTGACCAATATCAGATAATCTTAGGCTCATAATGAGACCCTCACCCTTTGTGGTTGGTATTATTGACGATCCATTTGTGTACTGATAATTGATTTTGAAGGATTAGTTTGCCCGACATATTTATTAATATTATAGCTTAATAAATTGCATGATGTTTATATAACTATTTTTTAACTATTCAGGTCAATTGGAAGATAAAATTTAAATTTAAAACAAGTCGTTCAAAATTAATCAAAATTAATATTAATTCTTTTGATTGAGTGTCTTGGCAGGCCAACGTGGCTTTTAACTATCTCTATTTTACTTATATCTTATAAGATAGCGTAAAAAAATTAAATTATTGGTTATAAAATAGTAACTAGAGCAGAGGACAATTCAAATAAATATGAATACAAACCTTTGCTAAGGAACGAGGCTTTTAGAACAGTATCTCCGAGGACGAGATTATTTAAACACTGAAGA
>JABUQX010003558.1:0-15000 GCA_015478945.1 Trachelipus rathkii | reverse complement strand
GCTCTTATTAAAAAAAATCAAAAAAAAAAAAAAAAAAAACTCAAAAAAAAAAAAAGGAAAATAGAGAAAATTGGACCAATAATTGAAACTATACGTATATGTGGCCAGCAAGGTCTTGCATTAAGGGCTCAAGCGACTCTGGAACGTACTTGGATTAATCAACTGCCAGCTGAAAATGACGGAATTAGAAGCCTTCTTAGGTTCGAGCAAATGGAGGTGACCAGGTTTTGAAGAAACCACTTACTTCTACCGTCCCAAAAATTCAATGATACGAGTCCGATGATACAGAATGAAATCATACAGTCATTTAGTCAGCATATACAAAGGAAAATAGTGGAAGAAGTTAATAAAAACAAATTTTTTTCCGCATTAGCTGATGAAACAACGGATATTTCCCAAGCAGAACGAACAGTTTTCACTTTGTATAAAGTACGCGATTGGTGGTGATGGAAGTGATACTCCTTTTACTTTAAGAGAGGATTTTAGCCGTTATGAATACTCAGGAAACATGCAAAGTTAATTTTGAGGACTCGGCTATCTGGTTAAAACTTCGAAAAATTTGAGCAAGGATATGATAGAGCCTCTTCCATGAGAGACGAATTCCGAGGAGTGCAATCTTTTATTCGGAATGAGTATCCTAAAGCTCTATACACACATTGTGTATCACATTGTTTAAATCTATTTTTTTTTATCTTAAAAGTTCACACCTCACGGGCATAGCCCTATTCAAGGAGGGGAACTTCTCTAGGTAATTTCTACCTAGGATCCGAACTAGAATTCGAACCCGCGACCTTGCTATGCGACTCCGTCGTTCTACCGTTAGTAGTAATGGAACGAGTTCGTAGCCTACCAAGGTCACGGAGCGTTGAGTGTACTTATCAGTGATAACTGATAAGAACACGTGTTCGAGATAACGCTAATTACTTTTACTGATAACGGATCGGTTCTTTTTTTATTTCGTTGTATATAATTTATTTTTTATTTTTATTTTTATTTAAATAAAAATAAATTAAATAAATTAAATAAATAAATTAAATAAATAAAAAAAAATTAAATTAAATTATATATATTATACCGTATAAAGGCCCGCCCCGCGCCATTCCACACCGCACCGCACCGCACCGCACCGCACCGCACCGCACCGCACCGCACTGCTCTGCCTCAAACTTCGGTTTCGATTCCACCAGCAAAGGCGACTCCGGTTCTGCCCCGTTCTGACTCCGTCTCCCTGTATATATATATATAGTATAGATATGTATATTTTATATAATAAAAAAAAAATATATTATTATATATAATTATATATATATAAATATATATATATATATATATATATATATATATATATAATATATATATTATATATATATATTATATATATGATAGGTGTAAATAATTTTAGCCTTCCGACTGATTTTCCGGCTCCGGCTCCGGCTCAGCCTATGGCTCCGATTATATATATCTAAATGGGTTAGAGTTGTCGTATCGGGTAAAATTGGAGGGGGTTAGATGGAGGTATCCACTGAACGAGATTACGTCACCCTGGGTCCCCCGAAGGGGGACCCCACCCCCATTAAAAAATCAAAGTGTTCGTAAATGGCTAAAATTTGGTGAGAGGATTCAGAGTTGAATTTCTAGAAATAGTTGATATGGGAATCTGAGGAGTTGGCTCTGGCTCCGGTGCTGGAGCCGTTGCGGTGCCGAGTTAATAAACATTCGTATAACAACAATATAGGTGTCCTTATATGGGTTATCGAGACCGTAGAGCTCGAATATGATGGTTATAAGTCCGTATAGGATGTCTAGGACCCCTCCAGAGGGGGATTCAGCTCCCAAACCTAGAATATTAACGTAGAGCGATGAAACTCGGTATACACCATCATAATAAGCATCATTGCTGAAGCCAGTATAAATTGTATGAGCTACCCCATGGGGGATGCTGGCCCCCTCAAACATCGAATATTGACGTAGAAAGCTGAAACTCGGTATACAATCTTTATATAAGGTATCTTCATTGTTGATGAGGTTACATAACCATGCATCCCCCAAGGGGGGATACTAACCCCCCTAAACATTGAATATTGACGTAGAAGGCTGAAACTTGGTAAACACCCTTCATATAAGGTATCCATGCTGTAGACGAGATGAAATGACCATGAGCACCCATGGGGGGATTCTGGGCCCCCCAAACCTAGAATATCGACGTAGAACGATGAAACTCGGTATATACCTTTCATATAATGTACCCACATCGTATATGGGGTTAAATAACCGTACACACCCCAGAGGGGGGTGGTAACCCCTCGATCATAGGAAATTGACATGGAACGATGAAACTCGGTATACGATTCCATATAAGGTACTACACATCAATATGGTTAAATAGCCGTACACACCCCAAAGGGGGGTCACCAGCCCCCCAAACATGAAATATTGACATAGAACGAGGAAACTTGGTATACATCTTTCTTATGATGTATCCTCGATACAGAATAGAAAAAAAATATAAAAAAATAAAATTTAAATTTTTTTTTAAAAAAAAAAAATTAAAAAAATTAAAAAAAAATTAAAAAATTAAAAAGAAATTAAAAAAATTAAAAAAAAAATTAAAAAAATTAAAAACAAAATTTTTTTTTTAAATTATTAAAAATATTAAAAAAATATGAAATTAAAAAAAAAATAAACATTTTTTATTCTTTTAAAGTTTATAACTTAAAAAAATTACGTTTTTTATATAAATCAAACAGCCTCCAGAGCTTCCAGAGCCTCCTAAGCCTCCAGAGCTTCCAGAGCCAATAAAGCAAACATAGCATCACCTGAACTACGAATATAACGTACACTTACAAACGTAACACATCTTAAACATGAATAAACAGTTAACATTAACAAAGCCAACTAGCAACAGTAAAGACTAACATGAGCACAAAACGCTAAACCTACTTACACTTTTCTAACATATCACTGATATTTTACATTAACATAGTACATTTAACAAAAATTATCACAACCTTGAGTCAATGAATATATGCTAACGTAACAAAGTTTTCACATCAATAAAGCAAACATATTATCAACTGAGCTACGTATATAATGTACACCGGCAGACCTAACATACCTTATACACGAATAAGCAGTCAACATTAACAAAGCTGCATTCTTAACAACAGGAAAGTAACTAACGCTGCATACAGTACGTAACCTACTCACACCTTTTCCAACATATCGCTATTATTTTATATTAAAAAAGTAACATTTAAAAAAAAATTAAATATAACCAACCTAGTTAACATTACTAACCAACGAAAAATACGCTAACGCAACAAAGATTTCACATCAATAAAGCAACATATCATTACCCTGACCTAAGAATATAATATTACAACACAAATAGCATACCTACATGAATATTCCAACTAACATTAAACAAAGTTCCTTACTTAACAACAGTAAAGTTAACTACCGTTGCATACCAAAAACGTAACCTTATTCACACGTTTCAACCATATCCTCTAACATATCCATTACTATTTTCGCAATTAACATGGTAATATTTATCATCACCTACCTAAATCATATTGATCGAGAATATTAATGCCAACGTAACAAAAGTTGGCAACAAAGCCAACAATCATAGCGAACCAAGTATATAACATACCAACGAAAAACCAACACAGCTTAAGCAAGAATAAACTGCTAATATTAACAAAGTTCATACTTAACAACATAAAGAACTAACACGGCAACAGACAACAACAACTATAGTAAACAAATCAACAGTATAGCGATGGTGTTTTTTATTTTATTTTTAATTCATTTCTTTAAACCTTTTGTTTTTACATTCTTTTTATTTTTCTTTTTCATTTTTTCTTTAAAACTAATAAAAAATAAAGTACATTTCTTTAAAAACTTTTTGTTTCAAAACATTTGTTTATTTTTTTAATTTTATTTCTTTAAAAAACTTTTAAGTTTTAATTTTATTTCTTTAAAAACTCTTTGTTTACTAAAAAATTTATCTCCTTTGCATAACCGTAAAAAAGTTACAATTTGATATAATCAGTGAATCAGTAAATCAAAACACCCCACCTCCCCCCCTACCCCTCCCAACCCTGATCTATTGAGGCATTGATCATGATCTATTGATCTGTTGACTCCAGTTAAATTCGAGTATCATTTTTGGATAAACATAGCATAAAAATATGTTCTTTTATACTAACCCCCAAATATATGTTTGACATAACAAAGTGTTCACATCAATAAAGCTAACATAACAAAACCTGAACTAAGAATAAACATCAAACCTAAACATACCTTAAACACGAATAAACAGCAAACATTAACAAAGTTTCATACTTAACAACAGGAAACTAACTGACGATACATACAGACCGTACCGTATTCACACACTTTTTTCAAAACATATCTCTAACATCATCACTGGGTATTTTACCATTAACATAGTAAGCATTTAACAACGAATTACATAACCTAACCAAACAACTGACACACGAATAAGCTAACGTAACAAAGTTTTCACATCAATAAAGCTAAAAATTAAACCTGAACTAAGAATATATGTACAACGACACAAACTTAACACATCTTAAACACGAAATAAACAGTTAACATAACAAAGTTTTATTACTAAACAGCAGTAAAGTAACTAACAGCGCATACAGAACGTATGCCTTATCACACTTTTTTCAAACATATCACTGTTATTTTTTACAATTACATAGTAACATTTAACAATAAGTTACCATAACTAATCTAATTATCATACTCGCCAACAAATATATTGACGTAACAAAGTTTTTCACATCAATAAAGCTAAACATATCATATCATGAACTAGGAATATAACGCACAATGACAAAACCAAACATACCTTATAAATGGCAACAATTAACAAAGTTCCAACTTAACAACAGTAAAGTAACTAACAATGCACACAGAGCGAACATGTACGAAGCTGATGTGGTTCCTGTTTCACTAAGTATCAGATACAAGTCGAGAAATGTTCAAACTCCTCCCACTTTCGAAACATTTACGCCAATAACTATGATTCTTGTTGGTTTCTGTTTTCGAAACATTACGCAAAACCTATGATTCTTGTTTTGTTCGTTTTCGAAACATTAAAGCTTATACATTGATTCTTGTTTGACCAACAGGCGTCTAACATAACAAATTATTTTAAAAACATTTTATGTTTTTTGCTAATGTCTTTATGTTATATAAAACTCTAAAAACTTTTATTTAATTTTACTTCTTTAAACTTTTTGTTTTGTTATAAAAAAAAACTTAATAAATAAAAATTGTGTTTACTAAAAATTTTATTCTTTTATTTATATTCATAAAAAATTTGTTTTTACATACCCAAAAAGCAGTAAATCAGTAATCCAAACCCATCCACCCTACTCTCCTCATCGTCTCCTTCCCTCCCATGATCTAACGATCTATTGATTCAAGTCACATTTCGTGTTTCATTTTGGGATAAACATTACATAAAACAAGTTCTTTATACACTGATCAAACGAAATATGCTAACGTAACAAAAGTTTCACATTAATAAAAACTACATGCATATCCTGATGCAAGAATATAATGTACAACAACCAAACCAACATCATCTCAAACCTCAATAAAGCGGAAAATTAACTCAAGTCAGCAGCTTAACAACAGTTGAAAGTAACTAACATAGCACTCAAAAATCTAACCTATTCACACTTTGTTGAGCATATCTCTAACATAGCAATGTTAATTTTAGATTAACATGGTAATATTTAACAAAAATATATCATAACCTTGTCTAATTATCATACGGATCAACGAATATAGGCTACCGTAACAAAATTTTCACATTAATAAATCTTACATATGATCATTACCTGAACTAAGAATATAATCCACACCGACCAAACCTAACCACACCTTAAAACTGAATAAACGAACGTTAACAAAGTTTCACACTTAACAACAGTAAAGTAACTAACATAACATACAAAAACGTAACCTATTCACACTTTCTCAAGCATATCTCTAACATAACAATGTTAATTTTACATAACATGGTGATAATTTATACAAAATTATCATAACCATTGCTAATTAATCAACTGATCAATGATATACGCTAACGTAATAAAGTTTTCACATCAATAAAGCTAACATAGCATAACCCGAACTAAGAAAATAATGTACAACGACAATCCTAACACAACCTACCCATGAATAAACTGTCAACATTAACTTATACGGGAAACCACATGTTTCGGTGTAAATATCATAGATTACACCATGTGCTATATGTTTTAAGTCCTCAAGTATGTCAACATCGTTAAGATGCGATGTTAATTCGTTTTTAATTTTAATCAAAGCTGTAATATTTTCAGACGTTCGGACTGTGAAACCAACACAATAGGTCACACTATCGAGGGCTTCCAGAGGCACATCAAGTGTAAATCGTCACGCTACGAGAACACAACGTCTATTCTATTAGAACCACTTACGCTGTCTACCCAGTTAGATATTTCACTACGCGTCGATCTATAGGATAACAAACACCTATCCTCTACCCATACTGCTGCGATGTCGATAATCTTGATGAATTCATCAGCACAAACGAATAAAGGTCTATCATTTGACCTTTTGGTAAGAACACAAGCAACGTAGCGGTCGCCATTCGGTTTACGATTAAATATAAATGACACATCGTTGGGAATAGCGAAACTCCTCGTCAAGATATCAACAACAAGCGTAGAGGTGCCGGGAGATGGTCTCGTTATCAGCCACGGGCGAAAAATATCCTAATGAGGAAAATAGATGTGCATAAACAACCTTAAGGTAATGAGATTCTTTGTTTCAACCAATCAGAAGAAAGTAAACAAGAATACGACGCACGAACGAACCATATCAGCTCAAAAGAGGATATATTCTCGTTAGACAACAACAACAACAACAGCAATAACATAGTACAAAAATCAAGTTTTTTGTATACTAACCAGCGAATATATGCTAACGTAATATTGTTTTCACATTAATAAAGCTAACATAGCATTACCAGAACTAAGAATATAATGTACAATGACAAAAACCTAACGCGCCTTACGCCCAATAAACAAAAAAAATACTAAACATTAACAAAAGTTCCATACTTTAAACAACAGTAAGTACCTAGCACAGCGTACAAAAACGTAACTATTCACACTTTTTCTAGGCATATCTCTAACATATCAATGTGAATTTTACATCTAACGCTCATTCTAATTTACGTCGCATTTCGAAGTAACATTCGGTTAAACATAGTCACAAAATGAGTTCTAAACAAGCATCGAATATATGGCTAACATAACAAGGTTTTTCACATTAATAAAGCTTAACATAGCATCATATGAACTAAGAAAATAATGTACAACGACAAATCTAACACAACGTAAGCACGAATAAACTGTTAACATTTAACAAAGTTCCACACTTAACACTTGTAAAAGTAACTAACATTGCATACAAAACGAAACCTATTCACACTTGTTTCAACATATCTCTAATACATTAACGTTATTTACATGAACACTATTTAATTTACGTCGGCATTTCGAGTATCATTCGATTTCAACATCAGCACAAAATTGAAGCTTCTTTATATACGTAACCATCGAATAATATTGCTAACATAACAAGCGTTTTCATATAATAAAAGCTAACATAGCATTACCATGACTTAAGAAAATAATGTACAACGACAAATCTACCATACCTTAAACACGAATAAAACTGCTTAACATAACAAATTCTCACACTTAACACCTGTAAAAGTAACTAACATTGCCATAACAAAACGTAACCTATTCACCTTCTTTCCAAGCATTCTCTTAACATATTAACGAATAGCAGACACAGTATATTTAACAAGAATTATTCATAACCTTGTCTAATTATCATACAGACCAACGAAAAGCTGAAACATAACAAATTTTATCAACATAACATAAAAATAAGTTCTTTATATTTACTAACCATCGAATATATGCTAACGTAACAACGTTTACATAATAAAGCTAAACATAACATAATCTGAACTAAGAATATAATGTTTAACGACAAACCTAACCCACCATACGTACGAAAAATCACTAATCAAATCAATAACCCGGCACTTACAGCAGTAAAGTACTAACACTTCGTACAAAAGTAACCTATTCACACTTTTTCAAGCATATCTTTAACATATCATTGTTATTTTACCTTAACATAGTAATTTAACAAAAATTTAGTATAAACCTGTCTAATCATCATACTGACAAAGAATATAATGCCAACGTACAAGTTTTTTTACATCAACTTCGTAATATTAACAAAAAAATTATCATAACCTCGTCTAAATATCATTAATCCTCTGCGAATAATTACAAACAGTAACAAAGTTTTTAACCAAACATAACAAAAAAAATAACAAAATTTTATCCTGACATAACATAAAAATAAAGTTCTTTGAATAAAAATATTACAGGAAAGGCGAATATAGTTTACTCATTTTAAAGCAGTAAATCAGTAAATTCGTAAATCAACCACCCACCCTGCAGTCCTCTACCATCCCACCCGCCGGTTGATCTATTAAAACTATGATTCAAGTCATACGAAGCCTATCATTTTGGATAAACATAACATAAAATAGTTCTTTATATACTGACCCACGAATATTTTGCTTAACCAACAAAGTTTTAGCATCAATAAAGCTAACATATCATAAACCGAACAACTAAGAATATAATGTACAAATGCAAACCTAACCTACCTCGCGTATGAAGAATCAGCTAACATCCTGAAAAAAATTCCCTACTGATCAAAGGTAAAGTAGCAAACAGGTCATACAATACTCGAAATTTTCCCGCATCTCAGCAACAGGTAAAGCCGTATTATCTAAAAATCCCTAACAAAGTGACCGAATCTATCAAAGATACCAACATTTTAAACTATGAATTGACACCTATCTTTCATCAAAGTGTCATCGTTCGAGATATAACATCATTTGACTATGAATAAACATAGACCATTAGCAAAATTCTAAGGCAAACCTAACATTACTCAACAAAAACTTAACCTAGGCTCACGTTTCTAACACATAATCGTCAGTTAACACAGTGATATCTTACAAAAACAAATCAATGTTATTTTCAAATTGTCATAGTAATATTTAACATAACGTACCTAACTTACTAATAAAACAGTTTTCATAACCAAGAGTATCTAAGCAACACATTACCTTTCCGAGAGAAAACCCAGGGGGGTATGCGCCCCTTGAAAGGGTGAAGTCCAGAGGGGGATCACCCCGAAGGGGTGTGTAAAGCGGGCATTACCCCTCCGAAGGAGGGATAAGGCCTCAGCCCGAAGGGCTGAGGCCCAAAGCCTATGTTATGTTTATCCAAAATGATACTCGAAATATGACTTGAATCAATAGTTCAATAGATCACCGGCGGGTGGGATAGGTAGGGGACTGCAGGGATGGGTGGTTTGATTTATTGATTTACTGATTTACTGCTTTAAAATCAGTAAACTATTACGCTTTACTGTGATATTTTATTCAAAAGAACTTATTTTTTATTTTATGTCAGGATAAAATTTGTTATTTTTTTGTTATGTTTTGGTTAAACTTTGTTATGTTGTATGTAATTATTCCGTAGGGGATATGATATTTAGACAGAGGTCTATGATGAATTTTTTGTTAAATATTACGAAGTGAATATATATATATATAGTGGCATTATATTCTTTGTCAGTATGATGCTTAGACAGGTTTATGCTAAATTTTGTTAAAACACCTACTATGATAATGTAAAATAACATTGATATGATGCTGAAAAAGTGTGAATAGGTACGTTTTGTACGAAGTGTTACTTTACTGCTGTTAAGGGCGGAAGTTTGTTAATGTTTAGGTAGTTTATTCGTACGTATGGTGGGTTAGGTTTGTCGTTACATTATATTCTTAGTTCAGGTATATGCTATTGTTAGCTTTATTAATGTAAAAAACGTAGTTACGTTAGCATATATTCGATGGATTAGTATATAAAGAACTTAATTTTTGGTAGTATGTTTGGATAAAACTTTGTATGTTTACAGTTATTTCGTTTGGTCTGTATGATAATTAGACAGGTTATTGATAAATTCTTGCTTAAATATTAGCTGTGTCAATGGCTAAAAATTAACGTTAATATGTTAGAGATATGCCTTGGAAAAAGGATGAATAGGTTACGTTATGTATGCAATGTTAGTTACTTTACAAATGTTAAGTGTGGTGGAACTTTGTTTAATGTTAACAGTTTATTCGTTAGTCTTATAGTTGTGTTAGATTTGTCGTGGTACATTATTTCTTAGTTCATATGATGCCTATGTTAGCTTATTATTTATTGAAAACCTGTTATGTTAGCATAGTATTCGATGGTTAGTTATATAAAGAAAACTGCATTTTTGTGCTATGTTTATCCGAAATGATACTCGAAATGCGGACGTAAATTAATAGTGTTAATGTAAAATTAACGTTATATGTTAGAGAGAATGCTTGAAAAAAGTTGTGAATAGTTACGTTTTGTATGCAATATTAGTTACTTTAAAAGTGTTAAGTGTGGGAACTTGTTAATGTTAACAGTTGATTAGGGGCTTACGTTGTGTTAGATTTGTCGTTGTAATTATTTTCTTAGTTTAGGTTATGATTCACTTGGACTTTGTTGATGTGCAAACCTTGTGAAGTTGGTATCTACTTGATGTTTAATATCAAGAACTTCATTTGTTGTGCTATGTTTTAACCGAAATGCATACAACGAAAATGCGACGAAAAATAGATTATGTAAATTAACATTGATATGTTAGAGATACGCTGGAAAAAGTGAGAATAGGTGTCGTGCTAAGTACTTCCTTTCCTTTGAGTATGGAACTTACTTGAAAAGTAGTTTATTCGGGCTAAGGTATCATTGGAATGGTCTCTGTACATTAAGTTCAAAGATCTGCCAATTGTTATGTTAGCTTATAATGTGAACAATGTTACGTTAGCATATATTCCGCTGGTTAGTATATAAAAGAAACTTATTTTTGCTACATATGTTGTTGTTGTTGTGTGCTTGTTGCTTGTTGTTGTTGTTGTTGTTGTTGTTGTTGGTTGTTGGTGTTGCATAACGAGAATATATACTCTTGTTGAGCTATATGGTTTCGCTTTCGGCGTCGTGTTCTGTTTACTTTCTTCTGATTGCGTTGAAAGAAACAATCTCATTACCTTTAAGGCATTTGTTTATGCCACTCTATTTCTCAGTAGGATTATGTTTTTTCGCCGTGCTGATACGATAACATCTCGCCGCACCTCTTACGCTTGTGTGATATTATTCACGAGGAGCTTTCGTATCCCAACGATGTGTCATTATATTTAATCGTAAACCGAATGTGTGACCGCTACATTGCTTGTATTCCTACCAAGGGGTCAAATAATAGACCTTTATTCGTTTGGCCTGATGGATCATTAAGATTATCGACATTCGCAGCAGCATGGGTAGAGGATAAGTGTGAGTTATCCGATGGATCGACGCAGGGAGACAGCGTAAGTGGTTCTAATATAATAGACGTTGTGTTCTCTAGCGGTGACGATATAAAACCGCGAATCTGCAAACTACTGGCAAAACCCATCGATAGTGGACCTTCTATCACATGTATAGCGTTTCACAGTTCGAACGCTGAAAAATACAGCTTTGATTAAAATAAAAAACGGATTAAACCGCATCTAACATGTGACATACTTGAGGATTAAACATATAGCACAGGAATCTATGATATTTACCACAAACATGTGGTTTTCCCGTTATAAGTAAATGTAGACAGTTATTCATGGGTAAGTTGTTTAGGATTGTCGTTACATTATTTCTTAGTCGGGTTATGCTGTTATGTTAGGCTTTATTGATGTTATGAAAACTTTATTACGTTAGCGAATATTCATTGAGTAGAAAAGCTCAATGGTATGTTAAAATTTTGTAAAACACCATGTAATGTAAAATAACATTATGTATTAGAGATATGCCTAGAAAGTGAATAGGTACGTTTTGCTATGTTTATGTTAGTTACTTTACTGTTGTAGTGTGAAACAATGTTAACAGTTATTCATGTTTAAGGTGTGTTTGGTTTGTCGTTGTGGATTATATTCTTAGTCAGATGATCATATGTAAGCTTTATTAATGTTTGAAAAAACTTTGTTACGGTAGCCTATATTCGTTGATCGGTATGATTAATTAGACAAGTTATGATATATAATTTGGTTAAATATTACCATGTTAACTAAAATTAACATTGCTATGTTAGCGATATGCTTGAAAAAGTGGAATAGGTTACGTTTTGAGTGCTCAATGAGTAACTTTTTTACTGTTTGTAAGTGCCTGAACTTTTAATTTTTAAACCACTTATTGAGATTTGGAGATGTGATAGGTTTGTGTTGTTACATTATATTCTTAGGGGACCGGAGATGCTATGTAGTTATTTAATGTGAAAACTTGTTCATGTTAGCATATATCGTTTGATCATGTGTATAAAAGAACTTGTTTATGTTATGTTTATCCTAAATGATACACGTAAATGTGACTTGAATCAATAGATTGATAGATCGATAGATCATGGGAGGGGTAGGAGACGATGAGGAGAGTAGGGTGGATGGGTTGATTATTGATTTACTGCTTTGTATGTAAAAAACAAATTTTTTATGTATAAAAAAAAAGAATAAAATAGTAAAAGGAAAAAAAACCAAAAAAATTAAATAGGGTATAAAACAAAGAACAAAAGTTTTAAAGAAGTAAAATTAAAAAAAAAGTTGTTCTAGAGTTGTTATAAAACGAAGACATTAGCAAAAACATAAAATGTTTTTTAATAAAATTTGTTATGTTTTGACCCTGTGTCAAAAAAGAATCAAATGTATAGCTTAATGTTTCAAAAACGAACCAAACAGGAATCATAGGTATTGCGTAATGTTTCGAAAACAAACCAAACAAGAATCATAGGATTGCGTATGTTCGAAGGAGGGGATTGAACAATTCGTCGACTTGTATCTTGATAACTCTAGTGAAAAGGAAACCAGCATTCAGCTTCGTACATGTTCACTGTGTATGCATTGTTTAGTACTTAGTGTTATTTAAGTATGGGAACTTGTTAATGTTAGCAATTTATTCGAGCGTAAGGTTTAGGTTTGTCATTGTGCGTTATATTCTAGTTCAGGATAGATATGTAGCTTTATTGCATGTAAAAACTTTGTTACGGCAGGCATATATTGTTGGCGAGTAGATAATTAGATTAAGTTATGGCTACTTATTGTTTAAATGTTACTATGTTTATGTAAAAATAACAGTGATATGTTAGAGATATGTTTTGAAAAAAGTGTGAAATAAGTTACGTACTGTATGCATATGTTAGTTACTTACTGTTTTTAAGTATGAAACTTGTTAACTGTTTTTTCGTGTTTAAGATGTGTTAGGTGGGGGGACATTATATTTCTTAGCAGGTTATATTAGCATGATGTGAAACTTGTTACTTTAGCATTATATTCGTTGGTCAGTATAATAATTAGGTTAGGTTATGAAAATTTGTTAAATTTTACTATGTTAATGTAAAAATACCAGTGATATGTTAGAGAATATGTTTGAAAAAAAGTGTGATAGGGTACGGTCTGTATGTATCGTCAGTTAGTTTCCTGTTGTTAAGTATGGAAGACACGGTTAAGTATGCTAGGTTGATGTATACTTATATTATTACATCAGGTTATGTTATGTTAGTTTATTGAAGTGAAAACTTTGTTATGTCAGCAAATATTCGAGGGTTAAAAGAAACATATTTTTATTATGCTATTTATCCAAAATGATACTCGAGAATAATGACTGGAGTCAACAGACAAAGACAAAGACAATGCCTCAAATAAATCAGGGTTGAGACGTGTAGGGGGGAGGTAGGGGTGTTTGATTTACTTATTCACTGATTTACCGTTTTAGGGGTATGTAAAAACAAATTTTTACGTTATAAACTTGAAAAGTGTAAAATTTTAGTAAAAAAAAAAGTTTAAACAAATAAAAATTAAAAATTAAAAGTTTTTAATAAAAACAAAGTTAAAGAAATAAAAATTAAAAATAACAAAAAGTTTTTAAAAACAAAAGTTTTTTAAAAAGAAATGTAATTAAAAATAAATAAAAGTTTTTTAAAAACGAAAAAGAAAAAAACGAAAAAAATGAAAAAAGAAATAAAAGTTTTTTAAAAACCAAAAGTTTTTAAAGAAATGAAATTTAAAAATAAAATAAAAAACAAAACACATCGCATATACTGATTTGTAAATGAATATTTACCTTCATCAGCTTTTACTGTCGCATGCGTGAGACTAATGTTGTTAAAGTATGACAACTTTGTAATATTAGCAGCTTATTCTTGCTTAAGCTGTGTTAGGTTTTTCGTTGTATGTAATATTCTTGGTTCAGACTTGATATGTTAGCTTTGTTAAGCCAAAACTTTGTTACGTTGGCATATATTTCGTTGATCAATATGATAATTAGGGAGGTGATGATAAATATTACCATGTTAATGCGAAAATAGTAATGGTATGTTTAGAGATATGTTTGAAAACGTGTGAATAGGTTACGTTTTGTATTGCAACCGTTAGTTACCTTTACTGTTGTTAAGTTTATGGAACTTTGTTAATGTTAGCGATTTACTCATGCATAAGGTATGTTAGGTTTTGTCGTTGTGTATATTATGATTCTTTAGCGTCAGGTATGAAGTAGCAGTATGAAATCTTTGTTGCTTAGCGATTTCGTTGTGTCAGTATGATAATTAGGTTAGTTATGATAAATTTTTGTTAAATGTACTTTTTTAATATAAAATTAATAGCGATATGTTGGAAAAAGTGTGAATAGACGTATGCAGCGTTAGTTACTTTCCTGTTGTTTAGAATGGAACTTGTTTAATGTTGACTGATCTTATTCGTGTGTAAGGTATTCTCGC
>JABUQX010003556.1:25000-62500 GCA_015478945.1 Trachelipus rathkii | reverse complement strand
ATGATTTTGAAGAGAGTGAGCGTTGTCGCACGATAAATTGGCGTTTCGTCCCGGGGGGGGCTGCTTTGGACTCTCTTCAGTGGTGGTCGCAGCCCCCTTCCACCAGATGCCACAGAAACTCCCCCCAGTGACAATTAGCCCGCGAGCACACACCCGCTCTGCGCACCTGGAAGGACGTTGGTCAGCTGTCAGATGAAAGCCAGGGTGTGGACACATTAAAGCCACTGAGAAGGCTTCGACACTCTGTACTCTTACGTGCAGTTGGTCTGCACTTGCAGTCAGAAGCACAGTACAGGCGTTAAAGGATGACCGAACAGAGCAGCGCCCAGCAGAAGAAAACTTGAATTGATGGGTGTTCATGATTGCTTGCTGATGTTCGTTGGGCCACTCCATTGGCACATGTCACTCTGGGGTCCACCAATATGAAGGGAGGTAAGTAGTTGACTTGATATTTGAAGACTAGATGAATTTTGAATGTTGAAGAGAGTGTAGCGATGAATTGGCGTTTCGTTCCGGGGGGCTGCTTTGGACTCTTGGATGGTGGTCGCAGGTTGCTTAAATCACGCCAACAATATATATATATATATATATATATATATATATATATATTATATATTATATATATATATATATAATACTATATATATATTATATATATATATATATATATATATATATATATATATATATATATATATATATATTATATATATATATATATATAGTATATATATATATATATATATCATCCCAATTGGGCATGTATGGAGTGTTAGGGTACATCCCAAGGACCGCCAGTGCCCAATGGTTCGCCCCCCTTTCGCTTATTCCATATTCCTTTTTCAGCGGAGTAGGCTCTCCTTTATCACACACCATAAAATACTATTACAAATAATACTTGCCTTCTTTAAAAAAAATCAAAAAATCTCAACCACAAGATTAGCCTCGAAGGCTAAGGGAGGGAGGATTTTGGGAGTTGACTGCCTGTTCTGATTCATCTTCTTTCTTCAGAATTCTGCAACCTCGTTTTAAATTTAATTTTGATTTTATTGAACATCACCTCTCCTCCTCTAAACTTCATATCTTATTTTTAACCAAAACACAGGTGGTTTTAGCTTCGTTCTGAAGGTGAACCCTATACTCAGTTTCCTCTTACTGTCTTTATCTTCAGTTTTGAGCCGAATTCTGTTGTTGTGCCTATGTGCTGCGCAGTGATATTTGTTACGAGTCTCTGATTTGGGGTCTTAAGAATTTTCTACCTTATGACTCAAGCTATCTATCTTTTCTATCCAGAATGACCTCAAGTAGTTGTTGCAGCCCACTACTCGTATCTCTGACCGTCTTGGAAATGAATTCAACTTTCTAGACCTTATCCTAACTTCTAATCCTTCTCCGTATTCTGTTAAACTCTTTCCTCCTCTGAGTTCCTCCGATCACCTAATTTCTGTATCTTTTCAAGTCTTCCGCAGGAAAGACCTCCACTTATGGAGAGGAAACATTTTTGACACTTCGGTGTCGCTTACTGGTCGGATTTTCTATCGTACTTCTTTGATTTTCAATGGAATGACTACTGCTTCCGTAGGAGTGGTACCTCGGAGTGTGCTGAGCGTATTACCGAAGTGATTTACCGAGGTGATTTTTTTTTCTGTTATGTTGGCGTACATTCCACATTCTTTCTCTTCAGCCAAACCTAACAAACTTTGGTTTAACTCTCTTTGTTCTCATGCTATTCGCCACAGGGGGCGCTGCCTTCAGGAATTACCGTATTCTTCAAGCTCCAGAAACTCGCCCAACTTATATATCGTCCCGGGATAGTGCAAAATCTATTCTTCGTGACGCTAAAACTTTTTTGTCCCCAGAAAATGCAATAATTTTACTGGTTCCTCTTCCTCACATCCTTACTTGCATTTTGTAAAAAAAAAATTTAACTTTAAGTTTGTTCCTTACTCCTTCCCTCCTCTAGTATCTTAATATCTTCTGAAGGAACAACTGCCGTTTTACCTTCCCTTAAAGCTGATCTTGGCTCAAACCTATGTGTCTAATTCCACGTTAGATGATTCCTGAGGTATTTCTTTTCCTCCATCTCTTTCCAGCTTATTTATTCCTAATATTGTAGTTTCTATTAAGAATGTTATTTCTGCTCCTTCCGAGATTTACACTAAGAAGACGTAAGTAAGGTCCCGATGGTATTCCTCTTGTAATTCTCAAAACTTGTGCATCCCAGCTTGCACCCCACTCTGGTAAACTATTCCATCTCTGTCTTTCTATTTTGACATTCCCTTCTTGCCGGAAACATCCCTAAAAATAGGGAACTCCCTTCAATTCTCCAACCATAATCATCCTATCGCTTGAACTTCTGTTTTTTTAAAGTTTTCGAATCTATCCTTGAAGCATCTCCATTTTTATAATCTTATCTCTGATCGTCAGTATGATTTTCGTAAGAAACTCTCTACTGGTGATCTTCTTCCTGATTCTTTGTCCTCTTCCTTACTGGTGATCTTCTTTCTCTTTCTGATTCTTTGTCCTCTTCCTTACTGGTGATCTCTTTCTCTTCTTTCTGGTTCTTGGTGCTCTTCCCTTCAGCATTTTGGTAAATTTTTCGCTGTGATGCTGAGCTTACCTAAAGCATTCGATTGAGTCTGGCACAAAGCTTCGATTTCTAAACTTCCTTCTTTCGGTATCTATCCTTCTCTCTGATTTCCTTTCCGGTCGTTCTATAACAGATATTGTAGACGGCCACCGTTAATCCTTTAAATCTTTAAATGGTGGTGTTCCTCAGGGTTCTGTTCTAATCACCAGCTTTCTTCCTATTTTTTTTATTAATAACCTCCTCTTTATTACTTCATCGACTATCCACTTCTATGACCAGGACTCCACCCTTCATTACTCCATTTTGATAGAAGTCCCTCGCAATAATATTTAGCTCATGATGGGAGGGTGGTCTTAGGGGAACTAACTTCTGATCTTTCCTGAATTTCTAATGGGGCATTGAGAACATGTCTTTCTTTCCATTCCTTCAAAAACTCAGTTCCTCCATCTTTCCTCCATAATCTTCCACACAACTATAACATCCTCTTTGAAAACAAACAACTCAACCCTTCGTCTGTCTTTAATATTCTTGGTGTTTCCTTTTCTCGTGACCTTTATTGGAAGAATCACATTACTTCTCTTGCTAAACAAGTTTTTTTAGAGGCATTTTGGGTGTTCTGAGGCCACCTTTAGATTTTCTTCCACATCGACCAAAGTTTGCTTTTCTCTTTAATAGGGGGGTGTCGTTCGCCCCTATAAGAAGATGCCTCACACATCTTCGGGTGATGTTCAACTCACACAGCTCTTCTTGAAAAGTTGGAGTCTAGTAGATTTTCGCTTTTAGCATTTTCGCTCTTACCTAACTTCTCTCTCAGTCTCTTTATACAACGTCCGAACAACCCTCTTTCGAATACTTGCTCTTTTATGATTTTTCCCAACTACCTTTGACTTACACAATTTTCAAACGCCGGTATAGGAGCATTTCGGAACCTTTAATTTGGCCTGACTTGGGAAATACCCCCAACTCTTGTTGATTTAGATAGTCCTCTGGCCTTTGGCCCAACCAGAGAATATATAATATATATATATATATATATATATATATATATATAATATATATATATATATATATATATATATATATATATATATATATATATATATATATATATATATAATATATATATATATATATATATATATATATATATATATACTCTATAGAAGCAACTCTGCCACATGTTGTTAATAAAAAATTGTCACAATTACGATATATTTATAAGTAACGTTATTCGTTGTTTTCATATATAATTTCTTTTTACGTTTGAAAAATCAGTAAGGTTATGATAAGTTTTGTTAAGTATACACAGATTTGCTTTGTATATTTAACAAAACTTATTATAACCTAAGCTTAATGGGTCCTAAACCGAATTTAAACATTAAACAAAAATTCGGTAGAATGAATATATTTATATGAGAGAGATTTGGGACATTTTTTTAGCCCTCTTACATGGGGATGAAAGATATATAAAAAAGACGATTATAGGGAAAATATCGTTATTTCGTCAGGCTACGCTAATCTCAACTATTACTAAATTTTAAGAAAGATTGTGAAAGAAGAGAAATTGGCTTAGTTAAATAGGGAAGTAGGTCTACCTGTCCTGTAAATATCAGTAACAAACTAGAATAAATAAATTAAAAAATCTCAATCAAAATTTAAAAAAAAAATCACTGAAAATTTAAGTAAATTAAAATGAAAATGCAAATGTTCCAAGCGAAGAAATGTAATAAAAATAAATAAATATTTTCTGCCAAAATCCTTTATATATTTTTAGAAAAAGAAAATTTTGGGGTATAAAATTAATTCTGATTTATGAACTTAACTCAAACAAACTTTACCTAAAATTTGTAAATTCAACAAATAATAAAGAAAAAAGAAAATTAACAGTCACGAAACATAGAAACAGAAAATATAGAGACATCAAGAAGCCACATGCACACTACAAATATATTAATATACAGTAGATCAGATAGATAGGGAAATTATCGGACAGATTGCGGATATGCTCTTCAAAATTCAAAATTTTCAACGTCTGTTTTCGAAATGAAGCCAATCCTTCATTTGCCTACTTTGAAATGTAAGAAACGTTGTGATTTGTTCTTAACAAACAAATATATCAATTTCTTTTTAATTGGTATCCTCCTCTTTATGGCATATTTTAACATAAAGCAATTAAATAATTTTATATAATATTAGGCATCTTCCTTCAAATTTTTTTACCACAATAAAAATTTATTTCCTATTTTCTTAATTATGTCCCAGTAAAACTATATATTTGTGATTACAAAAATAATCTTTTGCTTTATACGAAACTATATTAAATTTGTTTTACTTTTTGGTGACAAATTTTGCTGCGCAAAAGAAAAGTACATTCACACATACAAAAAATGGTTCAAATACTATAACATTGGATTGAAGTACTGTAATTTTAATTATACATATACCTATGGCCACATGGGCCTGTCGAGAGTCGAGACTGTCCCAGCCAAACTAGAGTAAATAGACCCGATTGCCCAACAAGCTCATGCAAAACCCACATTGTATCTTAGGGTTTGTGAATAGTATACACCAATTAGGCTACTACCAAAATCAAAAATTATAGATTAGGTACCTGCTAACCACACTACAAGCTTTAATAAGTTTATTATCATACCGTCAGTTACAACATTCTGTTTTACCATAATAACTAACCAGCCAGTTTGGCTTTGTCAAAGTACACTATATGATTTCGAAACCATGCATATACCCATCCGATCCCTTCTTAAATGTTTCAAGTGAGTCACACTCAACAACAACCTCCTGCGGCTAACCATTTCAAAAAATAACAACCCTATTACTGAATGAGTGTTTTCTTACATCAAGATGACATGCCTTCTTCTTAATTTTCTTATCGTGTTCAGTGGTACCTCGTCAATCTATGTCTTTTTTTAAGTAATGTGTCCAAACTTTTTCACAATACTCTAATACTGGCCTAGCATAACTATTACACAGCTTACTTATACCCTCCTTGCTCTTGTAAACGACATTACCATTTTTTATTATAAAAACTTATAATTAGTAAAATTGGTAATCTACTGGGGCTTACCCTTTTGGGTTGATTTGAAGTGAAATTGCTCTTCGTATAAGTTCACTTAGTAATTATGCTTATAATTTATAAAACTAAATAACTCAGTTAGCGGTAAAATGATTTAGTTGAAGGAAAATAATAGAGAAAGATTGATATAGTAATGAAAGAAAATTCACCTCTTTATATTACTTTATTAACATTATTGATTTATGAATTTAACTTCTGAATATGTGAACACGTTAAACTCTATCTTGAAAAATTCTGAAAGCGTTTAAAAATGTAACTAGTGAATCTTGAACCATTAAAGCCAGTAATAGTGAAGGGGGAAAAAATCCACTAAAACATTGTATTACAACTTAAAGCTAAATATTAGTTGAATGAATAAATAGAAGAAATATAATGGAAGTTTATGAGAGTTTTTATATTATACCTAGCATCTTATTAGCTTTATTCCTTTATTTCAAATAATTCAAACACCAATTAGCCACTTTCAGATTGCTGCTTATAATCACACCCAGAAAGTTCATTTAATATAAAGTCAACTTTCTTTGGCTAAATTTATTGATTATAAAGAAATAATAAATTGAAATGATTGAAAAGGTAGATTGAACTTGGAAGTATGTTTAGCTTTTAATCCCTTATATAGTTTTGAAAATATTGATAAACGGTTATCTAAAATTACACTAAAAGATGCTCCATACCATAAATTTGAATCTAGATTCGATAATCTTTTTACAGTATTTTGTTTTGTTTTGGTGGCGTGATTCCCTGCTTGGTTACTTTATGTTATTTTATTTTTTAATATACTTCTTGTTTAAGAATATAAATTAAGCTAGAACAATGCCTAGCTTTATGACAAGTTTTGGTTTCCTTTTGATTTTAAACAGTATCTTAATAGCTGAGAGCTCGTTTGGTGTGGAGTTTTGGGGTATACCAACCGTTATGGCCATAGGGGCTTCACTATATCAAAATTTTGACAGATTTGTAGGCTGTCGATTCTCCGAATGCTGCTCTTCTACAACAGGGAGCGGGGGATGGATACCTGTTAACATTACTGGTATGTTATCTGATACTTGCTGCAAACTTATAGGTCTTCTAAAAGCTTAATTAGGAAAATAGGAAATAAAGAGAGTAAAAAGCCACATGTGCTTATCAAGAGTGTCCCACTCAAAGTATAGTAAATATTGTCAAACACATGCTCATGCAACATGCACTACCCATACCATAGTGTAAGTCATACCAATATCAGTAATTGTGGAGTTTTGTCTAGTCCAAATTATATGAAGACTGTATTAAAACTATAAATATTCAATGTAGAAAAATGGTATCAACAAATTATTTAAAGTTTTTTTTTTTTTTATCCATTTTCATACATTTTAAGTTTATAGTAATAAAAATATAAAAAATAATGCTATAAAATTCATTAGAATTAGGCTTCATTCCGTTTGTGAAGGTAGCTATGAAGAAACACTCAAAATTTGCTTCAAATTATTAATACATCGATATCATTATTGTTTTTTGATAATCAATTTTTTTTTTTTACTATTATTAATGATTTAATTTTATGGACAAAATGTACTTAAATAATTTAAAAAATTTTTTTTTAAATTTTGCAAGCCCATTTTTTTTTTACATAAGATACGATAAAAAAATTAATATTTAGTCATAATATGCAGTTTAACCTTAATAATTACTATAACTAAAAACCGGCCAATTTGGCTTAGTCAAAATAGGCCTATACTATATGATTCTGAAACCATCCGGTAAATATCTAGTATTTGATCTAAATATTTTCCGAAAAAAAAATTTAAGTTTAAAAAAATTTCTAAGTTCAGAAAATTTAAGTTAAGTTTTTTAAGAAAATTCTTTAGTGGCAGCTTCTGGAATTATGCCAAAAGCTTGCCACTAAACAATTTTCTTAAAAAACTTAACTGCTTTCTGAACTTAGAAATTTTTTCAGAAAATATTTTGATCAAATACTAGATATTTACCAACCAACTATATACCTATCCAATTCTTTCTTAAATTGTTGCAATCGAGTCACGCTCAACAACTTCCTGTGGCAAACCATTCCAAAAATTAACTATTACTGAATGAATAAGGTAGTTGATATAATAGAAGCCATACAAAATTTTAAATAACAAAATTTGGCTCTAGCAGATTCCACTTTTTATACTGATGTGGATTAGAATAAATTACATTTAAATGCATTAATAGGTACAGATATTCAGTACTTGCCCTCCTTTAAATTAATTCATGTAATGGGGGGAGGTAGCTGTTTTCAGATATGATAAGCTAGTGCCTATGGGTAATGTACATAATTTTTTAACTAAATCACAATTGATTAATGTGAACAAAACACATATATATACCTACTGAGTTGGGTAAAAAAAAAGAGATGGAAACAGTAAGTGTAAATTTTATCACTAATCCTGAAAAAATATTTTTATTCATTTGAAAATATATTAACAGATTTACAAATTGAAAATAGAGTAGGGTTAGCTTGATTGGGAATAATTGGGTTGGACCCAGTAGGTTTTTAAAAAAAAAAAATTTAAATTTGCCTTATGAAATTAATGAAAATAAAAGTTTTATATCCTAGTTTTTATTATACCGTAATTATATATATATTATATATTATTAATAATATATATATATATATATATATATTATATATATATATAATATATATATATATATATATAGCGTCGGGCGGGGTGACGGTGGCCCCGCCTCTTTAGGAGGGGTGATTCGGTCCATCTAAATAAAATAAAAAATAAATTAAAAAAAAAAAAAATTTTTTTCGCTCATTTTATAGCCACGCGGTAATACTAAAAATTCTTTTAATTTAGATCATTTTGAATTCCACAGAAAATAGCAACATTTTAAATAAATTTATGAATAGGGTACAAAATTTCCTTCATATAGAACTTCACTTTTGAAAAATTGAGTTTTTTTAACTTCGTTATAAAATGAAAAATTGGTGGAATCGATTTTAATATTTTTTTCAGTGTATACACTCACTTCCCCCCGAAAGTTTTTATTGTTTTTTAGTTGAAACTGACAAAGTAAATTTTTGATCCAAGCAGTAATTAGTGGCAAAAAAACGGGGCCTAACTTGGGCCGATTCACCCCGCCGTAAAAATTGATGGGGGGTGGCTCGGACCACCATTGTTTTTCCTATTTTTAATTAAATTTAATTGACATTTTTTATTAACGTAATAATTAAATTTTAAATGTAATAAAAAGTTTACTTATATTAAGTGAAATTTTTAAAAAAATGAAATTTTAAATAAAAAAAACGAGTTCAAAAAAGTGTCAAAAATTTTTGGGACGGGAGGGGTGAATCGGACCACCTTTTTATATTCGTATTTTATTTATCATTATTGCCATTTTTATTACTTATTACGAATTTTAATATGATAAATTAATTTATTATATTAAGTAAAAATTAAAATATACAAATTGAAATTATACGTAAAAGACGAATTTATAACCAGATGGTCCGAGTCACCCCTCAATGGTGGTCCGCTTCACCCCTCCACGGTCAGGCTGACTCGGCGTTATTCAAACTTAAATAAAACTTTATTATTAGAAATTACATTATTATTTTTGTGTGCTTATGCCCGACTATAGGGCGTGATTTCACAAAAAAAAAATTTTCCAAAAGTGCATTAGGGGAGAGGTCGGAGACCAAGTTATTACCTAAGTGGTCCACGTCCACCCCGCCCACGCTAATATATAATAATATATAATATAAAAGTTTTTACTTTTCACAGCACTGATATTTTAAAGTTGACTTTCACCAATGATTTGTTTTGTTGGATTTGATTAAATCGTAAATCGATACTTTGTAATATCGATACATGGAATTGATATTTGGTAATATCAATACATAGTATAGCTATAGGCTATATACCGTATATATAGGACGAATGGAAGATTTCGTCTCTAAAAAAATTGGCTATGTTCCCAAACGTATAATTTCCAAAAATTTGATATATGTATATGACTGTCACCTATTATAAATCCCACACCCAATTACTTTATTTGATCGCACAATTTTCATTTCACTAATTGTTTAAGAACTTGTAGAGATAGGAAGTGTCAGGGCAATGAATTTTAAATATGAATATTTAAAAATTATTTGAAATTTAAAACACTATAAGGTATTTCAGTTTTGGCAACATTATAAATTACTTTGACAAGAAATTAAAGGCCAAATAAACATTACTAAATTTTTGAAATTTTAGACGTAAGAACTGATTTAAATTAAATAATGTTAAAAATTTCCTCCTTATATTATATATATATAAACCGTGTATATATATATATATATATTTATATATATATAATATCATAATATATATATATATATATATATATATATATATATATATATATATATATATATATATATATATATATATATATATATATATATATATATATATATATATATTATATATATATATATATATTTCTTCAATCTCATTCTGATCCCAGTTTAAAAATTTATATGCTTTTACAAGCTTGCTGGCTTTCTCTACCCCCGAGTTTATTTCTGAGCTTAGACCAGATATGCAAAAATGTTGAAAAAACTCTTTCAATCGAAGCTGAGCTTGGTGGGCAACTTAAAATGTCCACACAAAATTTACAAAACCCTTCAGGCAGAGTCTTAGTTCTTGATGTTCCTTCTTCCATTAATTTCCACCATTTGTGTGGGGTTGATTTATATATATACATCTGTATAATGTCTTTTACAAGCCTAGATTTTGGGAAATATGTAGAATCCTCAATTTTAAATGCCGTAAATGGAGGAAGATATTCCTGCTTCTTCTTCTTGCTCATATTATAGCTCTGATCCTATAGGAAAAGTAGAAAGACTTGATCTTTTATTACTAGTTTTAGTATTATTATTTTAACATTAATGGACAAAATGTAAAATTTATTAGTTATCAAATAATTATATAATGTAGCCTATATTATACTGATTAGTCTTCCCCATTCTTGCCGGATCTAGAGAATTAGCCACATAAAAAATGGTTCCTCAGCATCATTCATTCTCTTCTTTAAAGATTCTTTGAATGGCTTCAGCACATCTGATTTGTAAAGCTTTATCCAAACTTAACAACTTCTGATAAGTTTGAGGAATCCTTTTGAAGCTTTGAATTTGAAATTAGATTAATAATTTTATACAGTATTTTAATTTATTTTTAATAACTTATACAATGAATGCAATTTACATTTGATTGTTAGCAAAATACCATACAATTCATACTAAAGCAAGAGCTTCAGTGACTTCCTTTAGAATATTCTGAAGATTGACTGCCTCATTATGCAAATAAACGTTAATTGTAATTTGTTTAATATTATTGTCTGTATCAGCATCATTTTCAGGGATAATTTCCATATACTTGAAATTTTTTTTTTTTTACAAAGGTGTCTAAGCAAGAGAGCCGAGACCTCCAGAGAGTGTCATTTGGAATTTGTGGCATGAGGCCTCCTTTTTCTTCAATCCAACCCTATAATTAATTTTTAGCTTTTATAGTCTTGACATTTTCATTAAGTGATCAGTAAATATTATAAATAACCAAGTATTACATGAGATCTGCTAATTTAGATAAACTTAAGATGTTTTAATCCTTGATAATTGATACTTGAACCTTTTATGAATTTAAGATTATAGCTTTATTATTATTATTATTATTATTATTATTATTATTATTATTATTATTACTGAAATAATAGTTAGGTCAGTGATGGTTACGAAAGTATTTTTGCTCCTCAGCAACATGCTTCACATTTTTAAGAGTAACATCTTTTTCCAAAAGGTTTATATAATTTGCAGAGCATCCATAGGTTATAAGTTTTGGGTTCTTTAACTTAATAACTTCCTTCATCTTCATTTCATTATCTGTGCATACTGCAAAAACCTAAACATAAATAAATAATAGGCCATATTATTGTCCAGATACCTAATATCATGCATCAATTTTGAATTTTGATTATCTTACTTCCTGCAGCTATTATAACTAAAATTTATGCAATAAAGTGTTACATTATATTTCTTAACCATATTTCTCTTCAACTTTTTCTATTGATTTTTCTGTAACATGCACAAAGATTATATACGGTAATATAATATAATATATTATATATATATAATATATATATATATATTATATATATATATATATATATATATATATATATATATATATATATATAATATATATATATATTATATAGAGGAGAGAGGAGAGAGAGAGAGATACGGTAATATATATATATACGGTATATATATATATATAATATATTATATATATATATTAAGTATATATCTTATATATATATATATATATTATATAGTATATATATATATATATATATATATATATATATATATATATATATATATATATATATATATATATATATATATATTCTTGAAAGGTCTTACTAGTTCCTTGAACAACGATCTTCATGGACAGCACTTGGTCAAGAACATTGTTCTGAAGTCATTGAAGGCACATTTCAGCAATCGGGACCCAAAAAAAGTAAGATTTGTAAATTAATAAATTTTCAGTTTGTTTTTTAATTATAAAAATTATTGGCTGTCATGACTTATTATATATCATAAATTGGGGAAAACTGATCAAAGCTTTGAAATTTTCAAGTTTCAAGCATGATGAATAATAAACATTACTAAATACAACTAAAAGTTCCTGTAGAAAGGTATTCATGCAAAAAGGACAATTTTACACACCTGATATTTTTTTAAAACAAAATGTTAAAAAATAGCTCAGGGGAAAGTGGTCATAGCTATTGGGTAATGTGATCATTGCATGTAGTTGAAGCCACTGGTTAATTGGTGTTAGGGGAATACTAACAATTTAATATAGGCAAGAAATAAAAATAACATGAAAAATAGTAATTTTAAGATTTTTTTAAAGATAAATTTTAACACTTGTTATGGATAGCATTCTCACACCCCAAAATTTAAAAGCGGAATAGAGTGAATGTTTAAAATTTATATATTCTATTTTAAATTTTAAAAAATGAAGTAGTAGAGTCATATTTATATATATAGCTACCAGTATATAAAAAAAAGTGTGTAAAACAGAGTACTCAATAAATAAATTTTTTGTTTGAAAATAAAATTTATATTGCAGCATAGTAAAAAAAGAAAAAGATTTTTTTTACTTTTTTTTCTACTTAATTAAAGACATTTGTTACTGCACGGTATTTTTCTTAAAAAAAATTTATGGTGCTATATGGTAGCTAACATAGCATATAAGAAAACATAAATATAGGTAGCTACTACAAATATAACAATTTACAGTGATATATAAATAGTATACATTATAAATGTTTAAATATCATAAATAGATAAATTAATAAATACTGTACCTAATTAGATGTAAACTTTAAAAACATTAAAAAATTAAAAGATTCCAATTTGCTCCAACCTTGATTATTCTTCCCTGACCTGCTTAATTTTCTTTTAACACATTAAAACAATATCTTAAAATCTGTATATATTTTATTATTATTAGTTTTTTTTTTGTTATTATTATTATTATTATAAGTAATATAAGCACCTACTGCATCTTTATTATTTGCATCCATATTTTTCATTTTTTTTCAAGTAATTTTTTTTCTAAGATATGAACCTTACTAAGCATTTAAATATAATTTTTGACAATTTATACCACAAAAAGGAAAAAAAAAATGTGAGTATCAGATTTTCTTTCACCTATTTTCAACATATAAAAATATGAAGACTATGGAGTTCATGGTGACTCAGTGGATTAAAGTGAATCTTTTCTCGCTTTAGGATCGTAATTTTCCCCTTGCGGGAGAGAGTTCGAATCTCAGTCTGGCTACCTGAATGGACACCAAAAATTGCTGTCAATAGGAGATTTTCTGAAATATTTAATTACAGTTTATGGCATAGTGAATTGCACTAATCTCAACACCCACACGTCACTAAAACATAGCCAACACATACAATAGAACAATCTACTATAACATACTTACTACTTCTACAGTGACTAGAATTTTCAAATGCGATGAACTCAAGCAGGGCATGCTATCAAGTATAAATAATCTGCACACTCTAATCCACTTGGTTAAGAAATTACATGTAATTCAATTTCCCCTGACCTAGAACCTAATGCAGTAGGCATTGAACCCCCCCTCCAATTCATGGGATAGAGGTTCAGTGACTACATTTAATAATAATAATGAAGACTATTTTATATAAAAAAGATTATTTTTTGTATAATATTTTTTTACCAAAAAAATTAATGAAATGAGTGAAAAAGTTATTTTCATCATTAAAAAAATTACTGATGATAAAGGTCAGTTTTCCTCAACAATAGCAGTGTGTTTAGCTGTATAAATTTTTATTTCATATTCCCAACTGTAAGTCTTGGTAAAAATTTGCCAGATAACTATATTTTAAAAATTAATTTTATACTTTTTAAACCAAATTTTATACATGTACTTCTGTATAAAATAGGTTTATTAATTTTGTGCAGTATTTTTACATAACTTATATTCACTACTGCAAATTTGTTGAGTAGTTTTGTTATTTTTTGATAGTTCAATATTATTATCATTCCTCTGGAAATAGAAAAAGAAAAATCCTACTTTTATGCTGTTGTGAGTTACAAAGCCCAGTTTTAAAATTTTTTAACTTTTCTTTCTTATTTTTCCTACTTTTGATAAAAACAAAACAAGACTCTGTAAAGCTAATTCCATGGGGCTTATTGGTTCTCTTTTTTTATTATTTAGTGTATGTGAGTGGCAGTAGATATTATTTAGTTTTGCCATTAAATGGTTTATAAAAATTAAAGTTTACATTGGTTGGGTGTTAGGTATGAAATTGCCGGTTGGTGAAGATGAAAGTAAGGGAGGAAATTGTTATCCTTTTGAAAGAGGAAACTTTGAGTTTCCAATGTCATGCGGTAGCTGGTAAAAGTTACGTTAGTATAGAGTTAATGGTAAGGAAAGCATTTTGTGTATACAACTGTACATACATCAGTTGTATTTCCTAAACTGGTTTAAAAATTTTTTAAAAAGGAAGAATTTTTTGATAATAGACAAGCCTTTGGCTTGCTCCTAACGGAGCTAGGCTTGTCTATTGAGCGAGAGCTAACGCCCTCGCATTGGAGGTGGGCTATATATATATATATATTCAACACTCATTGTGGAAACAAATAATAAATATTTACGTCGAAATAAACTAAAAAATTAAATAAAATGAATTTAAAAATAAATCAATTTGAAGCTCAAAAAAGAAAAAAAGTAAGTTCATTTTATAGCAAATTAAAGTCCATTCAAGAAAAGGAAACGAATTTGGAACGTTTTTTGGCATGTTTAATAATAATACTATATATGATGACTTTATTTCCAGGATTGTTGAGCATTCTCAACATATTGAGAAAAAAGCGTGTGGAGTGGAGTAAGAGAATAAACTACTGTTGATTGAGTTTTGCTGTCGAAAGGCTTAAAATACATAGTGATAAAAGGTTATATTGGGAAGGAATGGGAAGCTTTTATTTTTGTAGAAAATTTATTTGAAGAGGAAGGCATTTAAAAGGTAAAAGAAGGGAGAACCAATTTTGTGCAAAGATGTGAATGTTATGAGAATTTAATAATGAATTTGGATAGAATCCTATATACAATGGTCTTAAATGGGGCTATATTGAGTAAAAGGCGATTTTTTTGGGCCTATTACTGAGGTTATACCAAGTGTCCAAGACTGAAAAGCAAGGTTTAGAATGATAGCCAAAGAAGGTATTCCCACTCGTTTGTAGTAACTTGTGTTTTGAGGAAAATTTGAAATCTACTATTGCTTTCTTGGTTCTTGTTACTCCTCAATGGAGTGTAGGGCCTCTATCATGAATTGCCATCTCTGATTTTACATAACATTGGTATTAGGAACTGAGTGATTTAGGGGTGTACCGGAACTGAAATTTTCAGTTCCGGCCGGAACCGGAATTAGCCGGAATCACAAAAAATAATTCCGGCCGGAACCGGAATTTCTTATGAACTTTCCTTTAGCAATAAAGAAATGTAAAAAAAAAATATTTTATATAACTTTCAACATAAAATCTTATATTTAGTGCAACGCCATCATGAACATATGGAAAATCATCATAAAACACATATTTGTGAAGTTCAAAAAATTTTAATAGTAAAGGGAGAGTCTTGTATTTTCTAGAACAGGGGAAACCACAAAAGAGGAATAAAGATCCAGGCCGTGAAATAGTGAGTTTTAAGGAGAGTTTCTCCCCAAAAAAGATTTGACATATCAATGACCCCAAATCACGGAAAATAATGAATTTTATCGTGATGAATAACCAGCCATTCACAGTCACAGAAGAGAAGGGGATTCATTATTACCCATCTTCAACCAAAATATCTTTAAATTGAAAGAAAATATTTGTAGAGAAAATGTTACAACTTCATACAGGAAATTGAAGATCAGCAAGTATTCGAGAAGTTATCTAAGGCTGAACAGATATCATTTACAGATATATAGAGGGCTAAATAATTCAAACGACTCAATTTATTTCTTTAACTGCACTCTGGTTTACCAGCGAGTTTGAAAAAATGAACTGTGTACTCCATGGATGTATTCCCAGGTTATCATTCTGGAATTAAAATCACTATGAGTTTTAAAATTACTGGTGAATAATTGGGAAATTCCTCCTAACACAATCCATTTGATCCTTTGAAATGGAGCATTTAACATGAAACTGATTTAGCAGGATACACAAGTTTTTCTTGTTTTTATTCATAAACTTCAATTTAAATAAAATACCTTATTTTTTCCTTAAAGAACAGTGTGATTTAATAAGAAATGTAGGAATTTCAATCATTCCAGTAGTTTAAGCTGTAAATGAACTTAAAAGAATACAAAAAAGACTAGGTCCACATCTGGCAAGCCAACTTATGCCAATTCAAGATGTTAATTAATACAGGGTGGAATAGCACATATTTGATTCTATAAAGAATTGAATGTTTGGAAAGACCTCTTCAAGTTTATATTATAGAACAATCAATCATTTAAGCTTTGACTGGCTAATAAATGGTAAATACTTGAAAAAAATTCTAAGAGTTTGGCAACCATTTCTCATGGTTACGGGAACTATAAGGCAATATCAATTAATATCATCAATTATTCTCATATTTGAGCTCTGCAGCATATCTCTCAAACTCTGAGGATGACAGCAGATAATAAAGAAGAGCTGAAGAAGGCATTAGAGTTTAGATTTATGAAATAAAAGGGAAGAGAAGGATCAATAGACATAATATCAAAACAAGGAAATTTTTTTTAGTTTCCTGTTAGAGACCCAAGATACTAACTGACTTTAATTTCTAATGATAAGAGAATTAAGTAGAAAATGATGATTGAAGAAATATGCAAATAATTGGAAGGTAGAACGTGATAATGCTAGTAGCAGTACAGAAAAAGGTTCAGACGATGAGTCATCCAATTCCAAATTCTTGAGCATTATCTAAACAATAAACTTAGATTTGCCAAAGTACCTCACCTCAAAATCATCAAGGAGCATTAAGAAAAGAAGTTACTGCAAAGTTACTTTAGTTTTTATAAGTTGAAGAAAGTGAAAGTGACAGCGAGTCAGTTTAGTGTAAAGGAAAAAAAAAGAAAAATCAGTGGCTCTTCAAGAAGGTAAATTTTTAAAGAAATTGAAATTTTTTTTTTACCAGAAAAATCAATTTATAATCTGGGAAAAGAAGAATTCCTTAATTGGTGGTAAGTGAACAAAGCTAAATTCCAAAACATAGCAGTACTAGCCAAAAATTACTCTCCTTTCCAGTCTCCTCCCATATATTCAGAGAAATTATTTTCATTTTCAGAAACAGGAAATATATTTGAGGAAAAACGTTTAAAAATATCACCCAATACTGGCGAACAGTTTTTCTTTTACTTCACCGCAATTCAGCAATATTTTCAAAAGTGCTTAAAGAAAAAATATATATATATATATATATATATATATATATATATATATAATATATTATATATATATTATATATATATATATAATATATATATATATATATATATATATATATATAATATATATTATATATATATTATATATTATATATATATATATATATATATATTATAAGGAGTAACTTATAGAAATGTATTTTTTTTTTATTTACAGTTAACGTTAAAGAAATTTTGCATATATATATAATATATATATTATATATTATATATATATATATATTATATATATAATATAATTATAATTATTTATAAAGAGATATCAAGAAAAATTATATATATATATATATATATATATATATATATATATATATATATATACTAATATTTATATATATATATAATTTATATATATATTTATATATATATATATATATATACTATATATCTTTAATATTATATATTATATATATATTTATATTTATATATATAATATATATAATATATATATATATTAAATTTTAATTTAATGTGAATATCTTATAATCCAATATTTTGAGGTATTTCAGTAAACTTTATTTCAATAATACTGTAGGTATGTGATACAGTGTATGAATACTACACGAGGCTACTATTATATTTTGCTAAAAGATGGGCTATGTGTTATATAAAATTAAAATCTCTTCAGCAAATTTTTTCTTCAAGAAGTAAATTAGTAATTCCGGTTCGCCGGAATTTTTTCAAAATTCCGGCCGGAACCGGAACCGGGAAAAAATGTCAAATTCCGGCCGGAATTCCGGCCGGACCGGAATTCCGGTACACCTCTAGAGTGATTTAAGATGTGCAAGTGATTAGCCAACACAACACCCACTTGGTTTTGCTTCCCAACCAACCAGGATCTGATCCCAGGGAATAGGGAATGAGAGCACAGCATTTTACCGACTGAGCCAAGGAGCTCGTTAGTCTACAACACAAGTACTTTGAATTCTTGGATGCTGTTTCTACACTTTGACCTGCCAGTTTAATGAATACTCATACTTTGTAATGTTTTAGGTTCACATTTTATTTTGTGGGTTTTATATTTTAGTTCAAGAGATTGAAATTTTGAATAAAAGTAAGAAAATGGTTAGAATTTGTTCAAATATACATATCAATTTTAGGGAAAGCAAAAGGACCAATTGTTTCTGTTTTTATTCATTTACTTTTTCTTTTGTGTGACAGGATTCAAAAATTATTCTGAATGAAATTTTTTACAATCAATGCCCTAGGCTGTTTTTATTGAAATTGGATTTTTTTTTCTCAAAATATTAAAAACTTAGTTTATTAATTTTTTTATCTTTTGTCAATTTTAAAATTTTAAATACAATTTGTAAATTATTCAATAGAATGAAAAGCCTCGATAACTATAATTTACTAATCAGTTATTAAATATATTTTGTATCATTTCATTGCTAGTATGAAGTTGCTTTCATTTAAACCATTATTTTTTGTGGAATAAAACTGATATTATTATTATTATTATTATTATTATTATTATTATTATTCTATTATTATTATTAGTTATTATTATTATATTATATTAGGCTTTGGTTTTAAGCTTCCATGGGTGGACCGGGAGTGGAAAGAATTTTGTATCAAAAATGATTGCAGAGAGCATCTATCAGTTAGGATTGAAAAGTAAATTTGTTCACCTGTTTGTTAGCACTGTCCACTTTCCTCATGAAGACAAATCTGATATATATAAGGTAATTATTATTATTATTATTATTATTATTATTATTATTATTATTATTATTATTATTATTATTATGCTGTTGTTGTTTTATGTAAAATTAGGGTAGTGGGGGTATGGATGGTGAGGAAAGAGAAAAAGGAATCAGGAAGAATTAATAGAGAGAAGTTAAAGGAATAGAGTTATAGGGAAAGTTTGTAAGAACACTTGCAAATAAGTCAGTTGAATGTGAACAAGATATAACTGAGCAAATCTGCACGCAAATGAAGGAAGCATTTGTTATTATTGCAAGCAAGAGAAGTATGTGTGTGCGCTAAAGTAGTAAATAAGAGTGCCAATAGTTAATGGTGGAATGAAGAAGTGATGCAAGTGGTTAAAGGATAAATTAACGTGGTGATTGTGCTCAATTTCTATTATGAGGTTTTGAAAAAAGGTGTATGGAAATAGATAGGGGGGAAAAGAGGGGAAAACTAACTAAAAGTTGCATACGTAAGAGAATAAAAGAGGTAAATGAACAGTTTGGAAGATGGATTTATTATTATTATTATTATTATTATTATTATTATTATTATTATTATTATTATTATTATTATTATTATTATTATTATTATTATTATTATTTTTAGAAATTCTACATCTATTTTTGTTTTTTATATAAGTTTTTACTTTTAACTTCTAATTCTCTAAATATTTTTTTCTGATTTTCATTTAATTTTCTTAATACTAGTCTAGAAAATAGTTTGCATAGAAAATAAGAGGCATATTTAATTTATTAGTTTCTGACCGGTTTCGTCGTAAACTAGGAACATCTGAATAGCATCGATTCTACAAAGTATAAATTTTAATACAAGATTAAAAAATTAAATATTAGAAGTTATATTTTAGAGGTTTAGCATTTCATATTATATTTAATTTAAGTGACATACGTTTAGAACTTTATGTTAATGTCTGGTTTTAAATGTTTTTATGTAAGTAAGCTTCAGCTATTTTCAGTTTTGAGCTTCGCATGAGGAGTGCAAATTTTGAATGACTGTGAGATATCAAGTATAGTTGTTTTGTCTTTTTAAACGAATAAATGTTTCATAATATTTTATCATTTAAAGTTGTGCTGGTATGCCCTATCTGTCAATCTATTAGTCGTGTAACCAATACTCGTCGACTACATTTTCTGAAATATTAAAATTTATATTTTAAAACTTCAAATGCAAAAGACTTTGATAAAGAGGAAAAATGCCTACGCGGCATTATTAACACCCACATTTAAATCTATAAGCAACAAAAATCACAGTTAAACTATACCACTAAAACAAAAAAACTTGCTTCCTGCTTCTCTACTAAAGATAAACCCTTTTCAGTTAATCACCATGTCGTGTACATATTCGCATGTCCCGATCTGACTGTACGTCAACGTATATTGGTTACACGACTAATAGATTGACAGATAGGGAATACCAGCACCGATTTAGACCTAGTAAAATATATGAACATTTATTCCGAACATAACAACAACTATACCTGATATCCTCACAGTCATTCAAATTTTGCACTCCTCATGCGAAGCTCAAAAACTGAAAATAGCTGAGGCTTACTACATAAAACATTTAAAACCAGACATTAACATAAAGTTCAACGTATTGTCACTTAAATTAAATATAATATGAAATGTAAAAATCTAAAATCTAATTTATAATTTTAATTTTTTAAATCTTGTATTATAATTCATTCAAATGTTAGAATCGAAACTCTGAAGATGTCCGAAGTTTACGGACGAAACCGGTCAGAAACTAGTAAATTTAAATATGCCTCTTATTTTCTATGCAAACTATTTTCTAGACTAGTATTAAGAAAATTAAATGAAAATCAGAAAAAAATATTTAGAGAATTAGAAGTTAAAAGTAAAACTTATATTATTATTATTATTATTATTATTATTATTATTATTATTATTGTTGTTGAAATAATGCATATAGCTGTTTTGATGGCTAACGTTTGTTGCTCTTCTGTTATGTCTGCTTTTACATTGCGAATGTGGCTCTTCTCAAACATAAAACTGGGCATTTTTGAGCCAGCTATTTTGTATTCTTATTGGAAGTTATTTGCCTTCCTATTCTATTACCTGTTAGATTTTCTTGTAATGCATCATTTAGTCAGAGAGTATATAGGTCCAAATACTCCAAATAAATTTGTCAAACACAGTTAAAACTATTTCCTATTTATTACTCTGTCATATAATGGCTATCCTTTTATATATTTGGGTAGTGATTTGGTCCTTGGGCTTGGTGGACAGCTAATTTTATGAATCCAAGTATAAATAGGAAAGATCGTTATGGTCTTTTATACATAGTACATACCTTCTTGCCCTTGGGATTTTGCAAGCCAACTCGTTCTATCCTGTTAATGACACAATTTGAGTGTTTAAATTTGTGCATCATTGTTTTCCTTTCTACCTTTCTCAGGTATTCAACATCTGATGTTCTTATACCTTTTTTTTTACCTTTTAACTTTAAATCTTTCATAATGGCAAACTCTTCATTTATCATTCTTCTAAAATTATATTGTATGGAAAAAATGTTTTAATTAATTCTGCCTGACACTTATCTAAGAATAGTTATGTCATTTTATAGTGAACTGTTTGTAAAGTTTTCAGATCTAAGAATAGTGATATCATTTTATAGTGAACTGTATGTAAAGTTTTCAGTCTTGAACTTTTTTATATTTTTCTGGAAAGGGGCACTTAGGGGTGAAAATTCCAATCCACAATAATGGTGACTTTGGAGGTTACAATATCACCACTGACGCAAATTAAATTAGGCTTAATTCCCAGAGGTATAAAAATATCTAACGCAAATTTTTTATTATGAATTTATCAATAAATATTTTTATTTTTAGTTACAAATTCAAGATTGGATTCGTGGAAATGTTTCAAAATGTGAAAGCTCACTCTTCATATTTGATGAAATTGACAAAATGCCTATTGGTATGATAGACGGCATTAAACCCTTCATTGACTATCACGAAAGTATTTTTGGTGTTAACTTTAGGTACGTTCAGAATTGCTGACATTCCATGTATTTTATTTCACATACCGTTTTATTACAATTGTTTAATGTTTACAGTTTACAAACTGTAATAAAGATCTTGAAAAATTATTGATCACTTAAATTTTTGATTTATGGTTATTTGTTGTATATTTTGAATGAAAGGGTGGTGTGAAGGGAGAGTTTTCAGTAGGAATAAAAGACGTAAAATTAATCCAACAAGTATGAATGGTACTTTTACAGGTACCTGTGGGACGACAGTGCGAGTTGGACGTGGGGAGAAGGGGCTCATATAATAATTTTCATGTTTTATGTATACGTTCATTGATAGCATTTTAATTATTATTATTATTATTATATTATTATTATTATTATTATTATTATTATTATTATTATTATTATTATTATTATTATTATTATTATTATTATTATTATTATTATTATTATTATTATTATTTGAATCAGGAAATCTGTTTTTTTGTTCCTGAGCAACACTGGAAGTCGTGAAATAATACAAAAAACTCTTCAGAGCTGGAAAGACGGGAAGGATCGCACGAATATTAACTACTCTGATATGGAAGAACTTATTCAGAAAGGAGCTTTTAATGAGCAAGGTTAGTGACTTGGTTAAATTATGCTTCAATTCGTTCTAAAAGTATTTTTACTCAAGATGGATGGCTTTCCCAGTATTTATGCCTATATCAGGATGCTCTTGATTTCTGTATCATTTTCCGTCAGCTGCCGAATTATTAATACTACTGTCAAATAGTTAATGTAACAGGCAGGATTGTCCTTTCTTTACAATCTGCTGGTGGTACCCACTTTATTTTACCATAGGTTGGTGAATAAAACAATCAACCTTGGAAGGCGAGCGAGACTAGATTATGGGGCTACTCGCTTAGGAAGCGAGAGCATAACTGATTGCGTTCATTTTGGCTGGACATATTTCAGAGACATTGATCAAACTACAAAAGTTGATAAACCTGCCCATCTTGATATATTTTTTTAATATGTTAATTTTTTCAATGTTACGATAAATGAACAACAATACTTTAAAATTTAAATAATTATCTGTAATAACAAATATAAATAACATTAGCCTATAAACTTTGAACTTCATTTTTACCGCCAGGTAGTTAGTTCTCTGTTTACAAGAGAATTATTTGCATACCTTATAGTCTTCAAATTTGTTTTACCCCTAGCAAGAAGCTTTATTGATTTAGTACATCTTTTTTATGTAGTTTTGAGAAAATGCGTTAGATCAACCTCCCAAGGGGTTTACTGGATATTTCCTCACAGAAATCACTCTTAAGAATTCATGATTAAATCTATTTGAAACGGTGAATTCCACTCTTTCACCCAAGAATTTAAAAGGTCAGAGAAACCATTGATCTCTTGCCAAATAAGAAGCGAAATTTTAAAATATGTTGAATTAAAGTTTTAGGATAGGAGGAGGCAGGGCTTCCAAGTCGGAACCTCGGAGTCTATATACCTCGGAATCTATTTTTTTTAATAAATTGATAGAGCCGAAGCCGGGGTCGAGGCAGGGTACTCTGAAATGATGGAATCGGAATCGGTAATAAAATGTACCTGCTCCGCAGCCCTTTAAGGGTAGGTAAAGAAATTATTCGATTTCCTATTTAAAGCATCAATATTTATTCATGCATTGTATTTTTCATTAAATAATAATCCTTCTCCTCCCCTTGGTTCCCCACAACTGGGAGTGGGACGCGTTAACATGAACCGGAAACAAAATAGCTAAGTAGGAGACCATAACCTGAGTCGAAGAAGAAAGCTCCTTCACAATCTCTCCTCATACCCATAAGTGTGAGATCGTCTGGCCAAGATCCGCCCTGAAGTTTCACAACACTGTGACAGTCACAGGGATGTCAGGGTTCATCCTCTAGGCTAGGCATACAACCATACCCCCCCCCCCTCACAAAAGCACACTATTTACTCCCTATTATGTGCCAATCTTCTCGGTTTTTGCTAAATTAATATTACTTTCCTTCATACACTGAAACTGGCTCAATCCATTTTTTATTTTGTCTCCCAACCGGTCGGTTCCCAACAATTGCCTTTATACATCAGTTTAACCAATCGACTGTCGGCTATCTTTTTCAATTGACCAAATCTTAACACACTCATTTATTCTCTCACACACCCTTTCTTCACACTACACAGCTCTCTAATACACATTCTCATTTTTATCAGTTCTTTTCACACCTAACACGTTCCTAAGATATCCTTCTGATAGACTTCACCTTAGATCTATACCTCTTATTCCACACTATAGTTTCTCTACTATACATTAACAGCGGTAACAACGTACCGTTATGCAGAACAATAACGTACTCAAGACTTAGTCCCCATACATTCACCAGAGATTTAATTGCACCAGCCGCCTTCCTACCACTCATAATTTTCCTGCTACAGTGCTTCATCCGTTCCCTTTTCATCCAACATGTAGCCAAATATTTAAACTCAGATACTTGTTCCAGTTGCTCACCATCCAACATGATTTCACACTGCGGACTCTCCTCACGCACCTCCATCACCTTACTATTATCTATACATTTACTTTCAAACTCTTCCTTTTACACACTCAGCCAAACCCCTCTACCAAACATCTCAATTTTCTTCAGATTCACCACACAAAACCAAATTACCTTCTTACAATAAGAAGGGCACCCTCCACTCTCTTCCATTCTCCATTAGTCTCACCCCCTCCCTGCCACCCCTACTTTTAATTCTTTCATCAATATGCATATACAAATTAAATAGCTGTGAAGACATAACATATCCCCGCCTCACTCCATTATTAATATTAAACCATTCATTCTCAACTCCATTTATTCTTTCACACGCTTCGCCTATCAACATACATATTTTTGATTCCATTCGGAAGCCTACCACCAACACAATATAGTATTTACACCTGCAGCAGTGCTGTCCTATTAAAGGGTTCCCCCATGTCCCCTCCGTTGGGAGTTCAGTAAAACCTGAATGTCACAAATTGTTTTCTCTCATTTTCTTTCACTTATTTGCATAACTGTAAAAATTTTATATACACACCCTTACCACTTCCAAATGCACTTTGTTCTTCAACAATCAGCCCCTCAGTCACTCTACGCACTATTTCAACCAAAATACCAGCATATATCTTCCTTACAACACTCAATAAACTAATTCCCCTATAGTTCCACAGTTCCTTTTATCTCTTTACTTTCTTCACTATCAACCTCATCCCCATACAATCCTTCGGGAACTACATCCTCCCGCACATGCCTTAGTTAAACAACTTCCATATCCACGTCAATCACAACCTCGCGTCCTTTCTTGATGATAATTTTATCAGTAATGTCATCTATACCAGTTACCTCCCTAAAATACCTACTTTCCTCTCACACCATTAAACTCAAACACATTCAGTATCACCTCCTCATCACTGCCGATGTTATGCAGATTTTTCGACATGTTCCCTCTACACTCCTCACGCCCATCTCATCAGTCATGAAAGCTTCATCCCTATTCATAATTCTTAGAAGTTTCCCCTTAGCCTTTCTTAACCTTTAGTACCTCCTTCTAGAACAGCTACTTATTCCCTTTTAAGTTTCAATTCATCCTCCCTCCAAACTGTTCATTCACCTCTTTGTTTTCTCCTACGTATGGAGCATTTACCCTTCCTGTTTTCCTCCTCATATATTTCCATAAACCTTTCTTTCGAAACTTCTATCATTGGCTCTTAGCACATTCAACCACTTCGCTATTTCAATACACCCAATAATAATAATAATAATAATAATAATAATAATAATAATAATAATAATAATAATAATAATAATAATAATAACAGCAGCAACAACAACAACAACAAAAACAAAAACAAAAACAACAACAACAACTTTTTGATAAGTAGAAAAAGTTCATGGTATTGTAAAATCTTCAAACTTCATTCAGTAAAAGATAACTTTGTATGAAAATTCATAATTTTTCAGGTGGTCTTCATCAGAGTGATTTAATCCACCACAGTCTGATTGATTTCTACGTACCTTTTTTGCCACTAGAACGCAAACACATCGAACTGTGCATATTGGACGAAATTCGTAGTAGAGGACTGAATCCCACAAAGGAATTTATCAAGTAATTATTATTATTATTATTATTATTATTATTATTATTATTATTATTATTATTATTATTATTAGTAGTAGTAGTAGTAGTAGTAGTAGTAGTAGTAGTAGTTGTAGTAGTAGTAGTAGTAGTTTGTTTTCGTTATTGGTATCTCAGATTTACACTTTCCTTAGAGCAGTAACTCAGCTTGAAACTTTTAATAAAAGCTATAGTTTCTAGAAATCTCTTTGCTTCATAGGTTGATATATATTATAGCATGGATTTGAAGTTTTTTTAAACGTTTGGGTAATGTACTGATTTGGTGGTTATTTTTCGTTGTTGTTATAATCTTTATTATTATGCTGATGTGATTATGTACATTGTATAGTAATGAAATAAAAAGTTGACACACTTGATTTAAATGTTCAAAAGCATTCTTGCTTTTAATGAATAAAAATATACATGAGGTTGAGTAGCATATTGGAGACCTATGATGCCTAAGACATCTTGCATTGATTTTTATAAATACATTATAAAATTCTGATTTTTTAAAGTAAAATCCAATGAAAATTAATTGGGAAATTATTTTCGTCCTTTAAGAGAATTAAAGGTAAATTGTTGTAATAGGAAAGTATATCAACGAAAAATAAGTACTGGTTGTTAATTTATTGATATTAGGAAGCAATGTATTTTTTTTCCTGGACTGAGGAGGAGTTCTCGGTCTCCCTTTATTCAACTCAATTTTGATTTTGGCTCCACCCAAAAGTGTTCGGTGAAGTTGATATTTACTCCCAAGATGCTGGTATTTTCAGAGTAGCATTACCTTCTTATATCGATATTTTCTGATTTGTGAAATCTATATTTACTGTGTGGTTAACTTGGTGCCCTAACTTGAACACACTTTTGGATGAACATTGAGAACTGAAGAGAGAGACTCGTGTGATTTTTATCTTCAGTCTAGCAGTTTTGTTAGAGGGAATCGTAATGAGCTATGTTTCGTCTTTGAGTTGGTAGTCGTAAACAGTTGACATGAATTTGTGGAAACTTCCATAAAATATTTCAATTTTTAGTAGATAAGCTATAAATATCCTCTACTTACTGAATAGAGGAAAAATAGGAAACATTTTTTTTAAGTGGATGTTTATATTCTAACAAGATATTTTGTGAATGTTTTAAGTGGTATAGTTCCATTGAAATAGTAGAAACTGGTGAAAAAGAAGAAATATATTTGATTCATCTCTTAAAGAAGGAAATTATATATTCAAAAGCTGTTTCACTTGCCAGTGTCTTCACTTACATTAAGTTGATAAACTTTAAAATATCGATTTTTTTTCTAAGACATGCCAAATTACCTTCAAAGGGTATATATATACGCCACATTGGTTAACCTTATATTTGAAAATCAAGAAGTTGAGTAAGTCTCCTTCCATTGATGAGAATCAGGAGTTTTGATTCTCGTGCTTTCTTTTGTTTTAAAAAAAAAAAAAAAGTTGAAATACTTTTTTTTCAGCACGATATAAATGCAATAGACTGAAAGTTAATCCCCACAATAAGTAGTAGTAGCAGCTACTTTTGTCACATGCAGAGGTCACCCCTTGGTAAAATACCTGCAAAGATCAGTTCGTCTGTTACATGATCAGTAACGTCTCATATAGTTGTGGTATTGCTTGCGTATGTATTATGTCCTATGCATCATGGGTCTCAAAAAGCGCAAGTGAGTTGTAATAGGGGTTCATTATGTTTTAAATACGCAATGGTCTAAAAGTGCAGGAAGCAGCGATTTTACTGTGTTTAAGAGTTTGGTTGACCTCCAAAAACCCAAGACTGAAAAACCCAGCAAAAACTCACTCAGAAGTACCTGTATCAAATACAATTACTGTAAACCCCATTTTTATTTTAGTTAGTTTTATTACTGTCACACTCTAACTACTAATGGAACATTGCAAAAAAGTAATAAAATATGAGAATTAATGAGAAACTATTGATTTTTTTTTGGCTTTAGATTTTTAGCTGTCTACCCAAATATTTAAAAACAGTTCAATTAGAACAGTTTTAGCAGCCATTAGTTCTAGAGGCTAATCTTTTTCTAGTTAAATTCAGATGTTTTAAAAATGTTAAAAGTAAACTGGAACTTAAGATCTGCTGTTTTTTTCTCTTTTGCCTATTCTCATCTGTAATTAGGTATCGCTTACTGGATTTGTTTACTTTACCTTCGAAATAAATTTTAAACATTGTTTGAATTATAAATTAGAATAAATTCAAAATAAATCTAATTTGTAATTAAATATAAATTACTTAAAACGTTAAGAAAACGTGCAAATATGTTAGCCTAATTTTTTTTATCATAATAAAGAATAAATAAAAACTTAGTGGGTTGAAATTTTCCCAGCCTTAGATTGGGAAAAGTGTTCAACTTAACTGCGGTCAAAAATATATTGACAGGCAGGAACTTCTGCCGTGTTTCTCAAATTATGAAATAAAATTTTTTAACACCAGGGAAAATTCGATTAGATGTCGCCCCAACCCTATTTTGAACGAATTCTTTGAAGGGACTAAAATACCATCCCTAGCTTTTCATTTTTTAAGAGATTTTTAAACTATAAACTCCCAACGTTCTTTATTTATCTAAATTATCATCCTTTTTATATGAAATAAATTCAAGGTTTTTAATAAGTAACTTATTTAAATTTTCAAAAGTAATCATTATCTGTTTAATTGTTCATTATTTCAGGAAAGTTGCTGACGACATGATATATTTCCCGCCGGAGAATCAGCTCTTCTCGACCAAAGGTTGCAAAAGTGTTTCTTCCAAAGTTGGTTTCATGCTCAATGAAGACATCTATGAAGGAATATTTAATTAAGCATGAAGGAACAATATTATAAGGTTACAGATGAAAGCATTATATTATTATATTAAATTGCCCCCGGTGGAGGTCCGGTCCCAGAGAATAACCTAGTGTATGCATATGTCATGTCTGTTATGGTATATATACTAAAGAATAGGTTCTCGAGTTTGAAAGATAATTATGCTTTAACATAGAGCATTATTGTGATCATTCCTGTTATTTTTTCATTTACAATTTGGGCATTTCGTTACTGATAGAAGATTAGTTTAATATATGAGATAATTTTATCGTATAAAGCATTGTGTTAATATCTACATGTCTTGTGAAGAATTACTGTGGGACTATTCGTTTTTTTTAATATATATATCTACATATAATATATATATATTAATATATATATAATATATATATAGATATATAATATAATATAATAATATATATTATATATATAATATAAATATATAATAATAATATAAATAATATATAAGATTAATATAATATATATATAATAAATATAATATATATATATATAATATATTAATAATATATATATATTATATATATATAGACTATATATAATATATATATATAGTGGGAAGAGAGTGGAGGGTGCCCTACCGTATATATGTGGATGATTTGGTTTTGTGTGGCGTATCTGAAGAGAGTTAGAGGATTCGTAGAGATTTTGCAGGGGTGTAAAAGGAGGGGTTTGAAAATAAACGTAATAAAGATGAGTTATGTTCTTGAGTGAGACCAGGTATCGGTTGAAGTTATGTGTGTATGATGAGCAACTGAACAAGTGTCCGAGTTTAAATATTAGATATATGTTGGATGAAAAGGGAACATATGATGCAGAGTGTAGGTAGGAAAGTTGAATGGTAGGAAGGTGGTCGGTGCAATTAAATCCTTTAAATCAGGGTGGATGTAAAGGGACTAAGTCTTTTGTGCGCTAGGTCTTACATGAGTGGTTAATGTATAGTAGCAATAGTGAAACTATGATGTGGAAAAGAGGTTATAGATCTAAAGTACAATGTGTTCACAGATTGGACAATCTTAGGCGTGTTTGGTGTCGTGAAAGAATTTGATAAAATGAGGAGATGAACGTAAAGATTAGAGAGTTGTGTGGGTGAAAAAGGGGTAAATAGAGAATAAAAATGAAAGTACGGTGAGATAGTTGGTCATGTGGAAAGATTGGATGTATGATTAGTCGCTGTCGGCTTAACCCAAAAGTTATAGTGGTGAGGTGTGCTGTTAATAGACCGCTGGGAGACCGAAGAAAAAGTGATGATCGGAAAGGAATGCCTTGAGTCGAAGAAATGTGAGTCTGCAGAGGCGAATGAAGAAAGGTGCATAATGAATGAGGGAGAATGCTGGGGTTTGGTGAGGGGGTATGGTTGGGCCCACCTGGGGCCCAAGGTGAACTTACGAAATTGCGAGGTCCATATGTGAGAGTCCGTCGCGGTTCACGGTGAAGGTCTAGGCAGAATTTCGATCTGCGACGAGTCTCACTGAAAGGTAATAAAGTGAGGGGAGTGAGGCTGGGCTTTCTTTTCGACTTGCGTCATATACTACCTCTACTTTTCTGTGTTCGGTGCATGTTGCGCATCTTACCCTCAGTCTTGTGGAGAGAAGGTGGTGGTGATGCATGCATGATGAGTAGGTATTGCAATGCCAAATTTTAAAATTGATGTGGCTGTTGCGGAGTGGTTCATTACTATCAATTTATACTATATCGTATATAGTCACGTTCATAATGCTTATGTGTATTTAGGTGTAGTAACACTATAGGCTGTGTTAGCAATTATGTTTGTAAAAATGTAATAATCTGGAGGAGTTGAAATGAAAATAGATTATAATTATCTATAAAACATTTTTTTAAAAGTTACCTGAATTCCGTCTCTCTTAAAAAGGATTTGTAAACCGTGAGATTTCGGACATATGTCCATAGAACAAACATCCTCCGGTGAAATGTCCGGGGGGAGCTTTAGAAACGAGTGGTCTTAAAATGAAAACCAAAAATAAACCAAACTTTGATGTTTTTAAATTGGTTTAAAACCCTTTAGTTTCTTCTCTACTTTTCATACATCTTTAATTGTTCCGTTGAGGACTACCTCTTAGTTAAGTTGTTTTTTTTTTTAATGTTAAACGTTCTTTTTGATGTTTTACATGTTTTTTTTCTTGAAATTTTTATTTTTTAAAATGTTTAGTTTAATATATTAATACATGTGTGTTGTGCTTATTTTTTAAGACCAATTGATGAAACACCATTAGAGATATTTTGCTAATATTCCCTTAATCATATTAAACATATCCTGCTCAATACATTTATTTTTTCTTTCTACATAAATACAAAAAAAAATATATTTTTAAGCATAAAATAGAATTTGTTTAAAAGGATTAGAAGTCTCCCATATAAAGATGTGATGGTATTTTTGTGGCAAACTGGGTACACTAAGTTATTGCTAGTTCTTAAGGTAGCTGTCGCTAGGTAGAAATACTAGTGTTAATTCCAATTTTTAAAATTTTATGAAGGGTTGCTTCTGACTCGAAGCTTATTTTATTTTAATGTTATAAACTTTGTTGTTTTAATTAGTAGATTTTAAACTATTGAAGTGATTGTTTTCTTTTCTTTTCTTTTTTTTTCGTCAATTTTGGATTTACGCCATTATTGAAATAAACATTAATATTATTATACCTTAAGTTTGAAATCCCAAGTTTTGAAAAACCCTTTTACTTTTATGTAACAGTTATTGAAGTATCCAGATTTGAAAAACCATTTTACAAATGGTACTCTTTACTTTTGTAACAATTATTAGTGTATCCAGATGTGTAATTGCTATTAGATTTTGTTAAGAAAAAATTAGCAAAACAATGTAATTGGTTTAGAAACTTTTTAAAAGTGATGTTAAATTTTTAAGTTATTATTTAAAAGTCTGTGATAATATTTTTAATAGTGCTTTATATATATAAGTTTTTAATGTATGCGCGTGTTTGAGATATACATATATAGGCTATTTTTCATATTCGGTATTAAGGTTAAATTGCATTTTTTTTGTTAAACCACTAGCCGTATTCAATATCTGATGTATTTGAATTATATAAAAATGTATTTTTTATGTCAATGTGTGATTTTGTAAGTTTATTTTTATTAATCTCAAAAATTACAATTTAAACATTTTTATGGTGCACAATGTTTCATATTCCCTATTCTTATTCTTAGGTTATTAAGTTATTTTCTGCAAAGTAAGGTTGACACTAATGATATTCCATTACCATGGTATCAGTATTGCTACATTATAAATATAGTCTACGTCGTGGTCATGTGTCTGGGTTAATTTGGATTCGATATTGAGCACTATGCTCTTTCGGTTTTAATAATTAACAGAAAATGCTTGCAATTATCATTGTACTTATATACCAAAGTCACAATATCTTCTCTAACTCTTTACCTTGCCTTTAAAAAGACACTTGGGGAAAAATTGCTTGCTGATCATTATAAATGTCTACTACTTAATTTCTTAGAAGAAAAGCATTGATCGAATCCTGCTGATCCTGCTAGGAATATTTTCTTCAATTTTTTTCTAGTTTGGGATGTCTAAATATAATTGATTAGAAGCCCAGATATTTTAAGGCATATTTTATTATTATATTTAGTTATTTCTTTTATGTTTTGTTTGCTTCATAAAGAGAGTCATACTAGACAATACTATTATCGTCATTATCGAATAGAAATTTTAGTATTAATTATTCTTGGTGATGTATCGGGTGTGAGAACTCGGGAATTCGCTCAGTTTTTATGGACAATAACTCTGCCAAATTTAGAAGAGTCCAGCAATAAGCAACGTGTCTTTAAATTTTTATTACGACTCTTTATCACCTAATTATGTACTTTCATACTTGTAAAAATTTAACTTTACAGAAAACTGACGAGGGTAATGGCATGTGCAACTAGGAAGATGATTTTCCAAATTAAAAGTCAAAGAATCATTAAAAAAAATTTGCTGTAATGGTTCTTCCTGATTACCTAAGCTAGGGCAATCAACAAAAATGTTTAAGTAAATCTTGTTCTTGTTTAACATTTAATATTATCTGATTGGAGTATTAAAGGAGGATTAAAGAGCAATCAATCTTAGTCTAGCCAGCAAAACTTCTCTTATGCCATTCTCATATTAGAATAAGTACTCGGATCCGGAAGTGATTCTTAGCAATTGACAAAAGACCTCTTTTTGTTGATTTGAATTGTCTTGCCATGATGTGTATGGCTCCCTTTCTCTCTCTGCTTTACCTTTAATATATTTAACATATGCATTTTAAGTTAATTTTTGGAGAAAATATAATACAAGAAATTTAATATAGATTTCCTTTCCATACTCGTACATAGTTATTCGAGTGTCATCATTTAGATCAGGTCTTGTGAAGACGATAGCATTGGTTTTATAACTAAAAAATTGAAACCACAGGTGTCTGACCATTCCAATAGTGAATATAAAGCTTTTGAATTGTTATTAAAACCCCCAGAAGATTTGGATCAACCGAAGTTCACAATCAACTGAATAGAGCATGTATCAGTGGAGGACATTACATGTAAAGATTATTTAGCATTATAGAAAAGGTCTGAGAATGCTGCCTTAAGGGAAACAATAATGTCGTTTGTTCTCGCGTTTCTGATACGGAGTCTTCCGAATCTTCTACCTTATGACTCAAGCTATCCTGTCAATCTACTAAATTCATTTGTCACCTTGCTTAACTGACTATCCTAAATTTTTCGATTACTTAAGCTCCAAATTCACTTGACCCTCTATCTTTGCGGCGAGATGTTGGTGCTTTATCTCTATTCTATAGGTACCGCAGCGGCAGGTGCTCGAGGGAACTTTTCACTCTCATATCAAAAAGATGACACTTTTCGTAACACCTTCCTCTCCCGTTTCCATGGAAATAGCACCATATTCTCCACACTTTACTAAATCTGCATGCTTGGCAGATACTGATATCGCTCCCATTCCCAAACATGAGCACTCTTCCAACGACCAACTAAGTCCACATAGTAACATGGACTTGGTTGAACTCAACTTACTTCAAATTCATGGCCAAGACCCTCCACCAAATACCACAGAAAACTCTACCCCCCAAAACAAAAAACAAAAAAAAACCGGTCGTACAACCAAAGTCTCTGTTGTACGACTATTCCTTACCACCAGAATTTATTGCTCCTCCTCGTCGGGACCCACGTCTCAGGCTTTCCCTCTCATCTGTATCCACCTCCAGTATTATCCCTAACCACATAGAGACAATTGCCTCAAAAAGAATATCCTCATAATATTCATAACAACATAGCATGACCACCTCCCTTCAATGGAATTGTCGTGGCTACTACTATAATTTTGAAGAACTTGTTCAACTAACTAAATATGTACACCAAAGTGGATATGTTTACAGGAACGTAAACTATGTTATTGCGACTTCTTCCAACCGTCGGAATACAAATCGCCGCTAACTTCTATAGAAATAGGTGATAATGATAGAGGAGGTGCAGGAATTCTCATTCATAAGTCTCTCCACTATTCCAGTCCCTCGTCGAACTAGACTTCATGCAGTTGCAGCACGTATCCATTTGTCCATCGATCTCAATATCTGTTCGATCTACTTGGCTCACAGTAGTGAGTTTACTAAGGCTGACTTTGCCAACCTTTTTAAGCAGCGCCTCACTCCGGTTGTTATACTGGGAGACTTCAATCTTCATCACCCCTTAATTGGCGACTCTGTCACTTCCTCTAAGTCTAAGATCCTTGTTGATCTTCTAACACCCTTTTCCCTGGGACGCCTTAACACGGGACCCCTTACATATGAACGTTTAGATACACGCACTTCTTCCTTTATAGACATTTCCTATTGCCCCCATTTTCTTTTGGATTGCTTCACTGGTCCCACTTTGATTACTTATACGGCAGTGACCATTACCCAATAGCCTTAAATGAACTTGCACCCAGCCCAGTGTTAAAACCCAACTCCAGCGGCAGGAGTGGGCTCCTTTTCACCAGGCTACAGCTATCCTACTCTCTCCTTTCAATAAGTGGTTTCCGACTATTGATGATGCCTTTAACCTCTTCCACAAGTTATCATCGCAGCAGCGAAAGCTTGCATCCCGCTATCTTCCGCAGGTAGGCGTTCGGCAACCCCTTTTGGTCCCAGTAGTGTGCACAAGCTAACCGATAGAAAAAAAAACTACAGGCAATACAAAAAGACCCGCACCACCACAAACTTTGATTATTTTTAAAGCAGCTGCTGCGAGATCTGCGTCCGAATTAAATCGCCAGAAACAGCGGAAACAATACTGTCCAACTTATGACTGTCGAATGTCAACTCCACAACTGCACCTTCTTCTTGTGGAAAATTGCAGGAAATATAATTTGCCGCTCCAAGCAATTCTGTCACCCACAGTCCTTTCATGTGGCCTGATATAACCGATGCGATCTCTACTCCAGCAGCTGTTGCAGATGCATTAGGGCCAGCGCTTCCCAAACTGGGGTACACGTACCCCTGGGGGTATTCGGGCAGCCAGACTGATTGGGGGTGCGTGAAAAAATATGGTAAGCTGGCGGAAAACAACCAATAAGGAGGAATATGCCCGCTTGCCGCACCATTAATCATATAGCTGTTTAATTGTGTTTAATGTTAGACTGTTATTTATTATAAATAAGAAAAGATCCGAGAATAGATTGTAAATTTGTGAAAAAATCCCAAAAATAAAAGCGCTGACTAAATGTCATAATGGAGTAATTTAATTATTTAATAACCTAAAAACGATAATACTAACAAAAATAAACTTTTTTAGCCGTGAAGAAGATTGGGGAAGGGGTGTATGTGGAAAAGGAGAGTACAAGTCATGAAAAGTCTAATCAAGTGGTACGGGAGAGGAAAAAGGTTGGGAAGCGCTGCTGATTAGGCCATCATTTTGCTAGCCACTCGAGCTCTTTTTGCTATCCTGAAGCCCTTCAAAAAAAAAGAAAATCATACCTATAACCGTCTTGTTACACCTGTAGAGTATCAAACTGCCACTGCGAATAGCAAAGACGGTGCCCTTGGCCAGACATGATTTCGTACATAATGCTCCGTCATGTTCACCCCTCTGTATTAGCATTTTTGCCGGATCTGTATAACAGAATCTGGATCGAATCCTCTTTCCCATCTACAGCTATTGTAATCCCTATTCCCAAAACCTGGAAAGATCTGAATTGCGTATAACCAAAACAATTCGGTACCGTGCATATTGTAAATTAATAGAGAAAATGGTTTCGGGCCGGCTTCTCTCTCTCGCTATTTCCAGGCTTTTCAATTCTAGTTTGTTTTCCACAGAAATCGTTCGACTGCCGATCCCGTGTTAAAACTGGACCACGACATCCGGGAATCTTCTCAACTGGTGGGATGGTTCTTTTTGTGTTTATTGACCTTGAAAAAGCTTATGACACAACGTGGAGAACTGACGTTCTCCTTAAACTCCACTCACCCGGTTTCCAAGGACACCTCCCTCTTTTATTAAATGCCTTCTGTCAAATAGCTAGTATCCATCCAGTTTCGGTGCTCTTCTGTTCTATCGCGCCACTTTACTCTGGATGAAGGCGGGGGTTGGGAGATCGTGCATAGAAAGATTAAGGAGTGAAGGTGAGAGGATGGTTCCATGAGGGACGCCATTATATAGTTTGTATGTACGGGAGTGTCGTCCTTGGATAACTTTAGCTGTACGTCCTGATATAAAGTTTGCTACAATTTTTTTTATCTTTAATGAGCATGTTAGTATTTAATATGTATCGAATGCCTTGTTAATGTCTATTGCGATTAGAATGGTGAGAGAGGGAGAGAGTTTGGTTCATAAGGACCTAGGCTATTTTTATTTTCAGGTTCAGGAGAGAGTGTGTAATGTGTTTTGTGTCTAAATCCATGTTTTGTTGCTAGATAGAAGAATATAGGGTAGGAGTCTATAGTATTATTTTTTCCAGATACTTTGCCTATTGTGCGGAGGGTTAGTAAATTGTGCTGTAGGAAGCGGGGTTGTTGGTGGTTTACCTGTCTTTAGTATATAATAGTATAGAATTATGTGGGCATGTTTCCAGGGGGGGGG
>JABUQX010003556.1:15000-17500 GCA_015478945.1 Trachelipus rathkii | reverse complement strand
GGCGGTGTTGATGGTCTGCCGACACACTCATCATCTTCAAGCGACTCGCGCCCTTCTTTAAAGCTTGTATGCCACTCGTAAACTCTGGTTCGCGATAATGATTCATCATCATGCACCTCCTTTGTCAAATTGAATGTTTCTGTAAACGTTTTCCGTAATTTGACACAGAATTTAATGTTTCATCTCTGCTCAAAGTGGGCCATTCTTGATTAACACTCTTTCCGACAACACACAACGACAGTGCCTCAAAGCAAACTGAATTGTAAAAACACGGACGCATGCTCAGCACTGTCATACGCCGCTGATACACGTCCTTATATGTTTTGTGTACACATTTCTCACAACACGCGCTTTTTACAATTTAAGATATGAAGACTAATTGGAATGTTCCGATATTTTCTGTTTCTACCTTATATATATATATATATATATATATATATATATATATATATATTATATATAATATATATAATATATATTATATTTATATATATATATATATATATATATATATATATATATATATATATATATTATATATATTATATATTATATATATATATATATATATATATAATATATATATATATATATATATATATATATGGTATTACCCAATGCCGTGAAATTCTCAAAATATAGAAATATAATTTAAATTTCGGAAAGATCTTTCTGCACTGAACTGTTCCCTCTTCAGGTCTTTAAATCAAATTGGGGAAGATAAAAAAGGATATAAAATGAGTGGGAAAGGTTCATCTCTTTTCGACTACAAAATATGTTAAATAGTGACCACGCAAAATTTTTGATTAAAGATTTCGGGCACGGAAAACATACATGGACTAATCAGACCTAGGGCTAAAGGTCAATATTGCCGGTAAAGGTGGTAAAAGTACCTAATTTATAAAATAGAAGTTTTGGAATTTAGCCCAGATTTTTTTGGGTTCCTTTTCTACAAATGATTCACAACTTCCATTATTAAAAGCAGGGCAGCGGAGTTGGGAAAATTTGTTTGCCTTTTTCAAACTTTAGCTCTGGCTTCAATATTTTAAAATTTCTGACTCCGATTGAGGATCCACCATTTTAAAATTTCAATACCAAATATTCGGCTCCATAACCTTAAAATTATACGAAACCTGGTTCGGCTCCTCAGACCCATTTATTGAATTGTAAAAAAAAAAATTGTGTGATCCGGAATATGATTCTATCCAAAAAGAATTGCTCCGACTTCACTCAAAAAATTTGCGGCTCCAGCCCCGTTTCCGCAGTCCTGATTAAAACTAAATTAACTTGTGCCATTCTATCCTTACTCATCAAAAACAAACAAACAAACAACAAAAAAAAGACAAAAGAACCTACAACACCATAGTTGCAACCATAATTTATGTACCCTTCTTTCTTATGTGACCGTCTCATTCGTCACATCATAACCTTATGTCATGTCTGAACATCTAAGACAACTGATATCCTTTATCATTCAGGAACTACATAATACACAGAAATTAACCTTACAAATAAATAGCAACTTTGCTTCTAAAGAACTATGATACTTTTAAAATCAAAATAAAAGAATTTTCCACTCTGGTCTTTTTTTCCCATTGCACATAATCTTTCTCACTCGAAAAGTTTGCCCTTGACTTAAGGGTTTTGACACCGAGTGTGGTTTTATTTTTAGACATTCCCAATCTCATCTTCATTAATATTTTGCCCATAATAGGATAATATTTAAAATAATGATTGTGTAATATTTTATTATGTTGGACATTTGACAAGTCAAGGAGTATTGATATACTTTTTTCAACCACGTATGGTTAAGTGAGTTTCAGCTTAAAATACACTAGTATTATTATTATTAGCGGTAGTAGTAAGAATATTAATATATTATTTTTATAATTATTGGCACTAGTGGTTGGATTATTATTATTATTATTATTATTATTATTATTATTATTATTATTATTATTATTATTATATTATTATTATTATTATTATTATTATTATTATTATTATTATTATTATTATTATTATTATTATTATTATTATTATTATTATTATTAATATTATTATTGGCAAGAATAACAGGATATTATTATTATTATTATTATTATTATTATTATTATTATTATTATTATTATTATTATTATTATTATTAAGTGGTTTAAAATTAAAATCGAAATAAAATTTTAATGCAAATATTAATTGATAGAAAGTGGCAGAAATAAAATGTTAGAAGGACGCAACCCACCGACACAGACGCTGTAAAAAAAACGAATGGATGTTGTTTTTTTTTTAGTGTTTGTTTTTCTCAAATTACCAACTTGAAAGAAAAAAAAAACGTCTTAACTTGAAAATTGACTTGAAAGTTTTTTTTTTGTTTAACAAACAAAATAAGATTCTAATTTTCTTTCTAAACTTTCTGTTGTGTTTTTCGTGTTTGACTTTTTTGTTTTACTATTTTTTGTGTTTATTTTTTGTTTTGTTTTTGTTTATTTCTTTGTAATTG
>JABUQX010003556.1:0-5000 GCA_015478945.1 Trachelipus rathkii | reverse complement strand
TGCAGTTTTAAAGTGGCGAGCAAGTGCCAGAAGTGGACTGAAGCAGTGTTCCAGACAATTTATCGAAGTGTACGCAGAAATACTCTTCTCTTATCAAAGTGCCAGGGATAACGTTGAGGAGCATACTCAAAAATTGTTTTTTTTAACACAAGGTAACATATATAGTTTGAGACACGTTTTCAAAGTATATATTCAAACTTTATTAAAAATATATTTTAATTTTATTTGATTAAATATAAATTTTCTTTGGCTCAAACTTAACATTCATCACAAAAATAAATAGTGATGTCAAATATGTTTTCTCTAAATTTGAGCAACTCTGCCCCACTGAAGGAGCATGGTAGAGCCGTATATGGCAAAGAAAATGGTTTTCAATCACAAATGAGACAAATTATCGGATCTCGCAAGAACCCACGGTTCCTGAATCCAACACAAATTGGGTATCACACTCCAAAAGTTTTTGCTCCCAAGCCATATTTTAGTGCTCCAACATATTATCAGCATAGGCAACTACAGCATTCGACACTAGATAGCCAAGCTGATTATTTTCCTTGCTATGGAAAACCTCAACAGAAACCCGGTCAACCAAGAGACCGCTACAATTCCAACGGCAGAGATACTTACAAAACTAAACAAAGAGTCAAAACATTTTTCAATCATTTTACCACTCGCGAGGATTTAGTAGATAACTGGAGAAAACCGTCATGGTGCAGTGGGTATAATGGCAAACGACGTGGAACTCACCAAACTTCCTCTCCCCCATACAAATATGAGAACATTCGAAGACACGAGACAACTCCTCTTGAGAATGTTATATTCAACAGGCGTAAAGCTATTATTAGTTGTAACGACTCCCCATTGGAGTCTAATTATAAAAAGCGATGTGTTCAAAATTCTAACCCAATTTCTTTCAAAGTTAAGGGCACTCATGGTGACAGTAGGTTTCCATCAGAGGGTGTTATTGGGTATATTAATAAAAATTTCTTGGGTAATAATAATCTTAAATGTAATAATTATATTAAAAATGATTTAAATTTGCATGAAAAATTAGGGAAAGAAAAATCTTACAGGGATTCATTCCCACACACTAGAAACAGAACTGAAGTTCACATTGACATGTTAGGTTTCGAAGCTAGCAACACAAATTTAGATAGAAATAGGAAAGATAGTAGCACAGATGTATTAAGTCGGGATAATAGCCACGCTCATGGCAGTGATACACCTCTTGCTAGTTCTCCAGGGATTCAATCTTTGTTACCTCTGCCTAACACAAAAGGGCAAATTCTTTCTACCCTTAAGCATGCTCTTTATATTCCTCCAGTTCACACTAAAGAACAAAGTTTATCACACTCACAAAGAAGATCTCAGGACTCACTGATTAAAGTTCCATATAACACTGTTTCTTTGTCAGCTCTACTTAAAAATTTAACTCATTCTCCTCCGTTAACATTTCCATCAGGATATCAGGCAATTCCTTTGCACATTGAGGCACATCCTACACATAAATCTCCACAAGTTTTATCTAAACTATCAATTTTGCAAACAGAATCGAGCCTCATACTCTCACATAACACACCTGTCGAAACTCTTCCTCTAAGTTCTCATTTATCTACTCTTCCAAATAATACTATCACCACTTCTACTAAACCTGCACCTAAATTTTCAAAAGACCCTCACTCTTCCATTCTCTCGAAAGAACAAAACTTTCCAACTATCTCCTTTGCTAATCATATATCATCAACACATTCTAAACAAGATTTAGCTTTCTCATATTCTCTCACAACAGGAACTTCTACACTCTTAAATAAAGTCAACAATCTTAATACAGTTAAGACTGAAACACATTACACGCACAACTCATTTCCATTTGTGAATAAACTCAAAAGAAAACTCACAAAAAGAATACCATATTTATAATGATGAATACACTTAGCAAACTAACACAAACACTTTTAGACTTTAAAATTTTTTTTTCCTCGCCACCAGAAGTATATTTATATTTTCATTTGAGAAAATATAATAGACATTCACATCTTATAAATCGGGGAAATTTCTAAATGTTAAAAGAAAACTGCTTAGTTTCAAAAACCTAAACACAAAATTTTAAAGTAAAATAGAACAAAGATAATTTTTCTTCCCCATATTCTTTTTTATATCTTTTTTATTAGTATTAACATCAAAATTCTACTTATTTTTGGGTCTTAACCAAATGATTTTCAGTGATTTTAAATTGAAGTTAAAATAAAATTTTTGTTACGAAATTAAATGTAATTACTAAGTAGATAACTCAGTCATTTCAATTTTTTAACGTCAACACGAACACAAATTTCAATCCCTCAAACTCAAGTATTTTCATTAAACACAGTTATTAAACCACATTCTTTCTCTTTGCCTTCCATTTTAACTAAACATATAAAGAATTAAAATGCACACAAATTACTAACGTTATTACATACATCTTAAACTTTGAAAAAACATACTTACAGTAATCTATGTACAAAGACAATTGTTAGCACCTAGATTCTCATTATACATTTGGATACATCTTAAACGAAACTCTCCATTGTCTCCCCCCTAAGATTATAACTTCTTACATTTACTACTCTTACATTTTTGAACCCTTAACATACCACAAATAAGTAGCACCTCCAAAGAGATCTTGCAAACATTTAAATTCTTTTTATCGAATAATTGTTTTGTATTCTATTTTTCGTTACAAAAGCAACACCACACCTTTTGCAACCACATCCCTTGCCCTTACAGATTACAAGACCCATGAAGCTAATTAAGTATAACACACTAATTTCTTTGTCAAACTCTTTCCATTCTTATAGCCATTTCAAGCACCCATAATCCAATATACTGTAGTTCAAAGATCACCTATACCAGAACCAAAACCAGTACCAAACACCTATCCTACTTTGAAGCATATCTATTCAAATCCCCGTTTTAACAACCCCCCAACTAAAACGCAACCTAATTCTTCTTCTTCCTGGCAGAGAACTCTTGTAACACAAGGATATCTTGCAGTCTAAATTTTTCAAAAAAAATGAAAAAATAAGAATTTATTTTTCTTTTTTTTTCTATCTTCTCATTTTATTTCATTTTTTTTCTTATCAAATAAATTTCGAAAACCTTACTCAATTCCAGAATGTTCCTATCCATTATCTTACGGTCACCCAACATGCGCCAAGCCTTGCCGCGCTGAATTAATCAATCACGTTGTGTCCCATTCTTCTACATGATATAAGAGCTCTCCATTACGTCAAACGCGACCTCACTGGTTGCCAGATCTAGTCTGTTTTGTATATTTCATTTTTAAATTAAATGTTAATGTTTTCCACAATGTGTTGTGATCAAAAGTTTGTCTTTATTTTTTCCCTTTCAATATCCGACATTTCCTTTAGCCTCTATATTTCATTTTTGAAAATAGTATTAATTGATCCATGTTACACCAGATCTCGACGGCATCCTTTTTGCCCACACACTAATCTCTTATAATAATTCTGCGCGGATGTGATATGGTTTATATGATATATTAATTATAAATTTTCCGTTATGCTTTCCTCACGCGAAAACGAACAGGTTAGATAAATATATTTTAACAATTTGTGCCACCATTCTATTTACGAAAAAATTAATGCACCTTCTCGCCCCCTCTGAATAAATTTTTAATTCTTGATAAAGAATTTCCCATCTTCCGATCTACTTCACCCTACCCCTTTTTGTCCTCCCGATGATGCTCTCCCTTCTCAGCCCCGACCTCCTACTCACTTACTTGGTCTACAGTTCTTACTGTGACACACTTGTGTTATAAAGAAAAAGACAGCTTCCAACCATTTAGTCTTCCTGGTAAGCCGGCGTTGTTTTTTTATTACTCAATTAGGTTCATAGATATTTTTTTTTGATAACTAAACCTACGATAACAATAATAATAATAATAAATATAAATAAATTAAATAATAATTAATAATAATAAATAACTAAATAATAATAATTAATAGTAATATTAATCCATGAAAATACTAATAATATAGTAGTAACAATAATAATAATATAAATTTGAAAAGAAAGCACAATATGAAGTCCAATAATTTTAAACCTGGAACCTAGAATTTCAGTCTTACTATATTTTCTAGGGACACTAGCAGGGAGTAAAGTTTCTTTTTATTGCCTAGACGCTCAGCATTCACCCATTTTCAAAAATTTAAACTTAAACCTCTTAAATTTAAATGCCTAAATTTCGATGCGTATGCATTTCTTTCATTTTTTCTCCAAAGAGCCTGGACCAACCTTTTAGTAGTTTAATAAAAATTAAATCCTTCATAAAGCTTAAAATGCAAGGGTTTTCATCAATATTATAAGAATTAAATTAATAGAGATTAATTGGCAACTATTGGTTAGTTAACGTAAGCAAAGGCAGTCTGTGATCCCCATTCTGCTTGTTAACATCTTTTTTCTTTTTTTTATGACAATAATAAGGGGAAATTTAATTTATATTCTTTAGTACATCTAGTAGAGGAATAATTTAAGACAAAAAATTGAAAAATAGTTAGAAAAGATACCAAACATAATCACGGATATTGATCTAGTGAAGAAATGTTTAAATTTTTTTTAACATTTTTAAAATTTTTATTTCTTTTTCAATTTTTAAGCGTTGAAAAAATGTTACCTTAACACCTAAAGAATAGTACTGAAAAAATTAAAGCTGAAATTTTTTCTTTGAATTAGCAAAAGGTTCACGTTCATTTTTTTAAAGAATTTATTTTTTTTTAAACAGTCATAAGCAAAGTTGAAATTTTAAAAGATTTTTTATGAGGTCTCAGAGTTTTTAAGACAGGACATTGAAATGAAACTGTAGCCTTAGTAAACATGTTTTTTTTCTTTTTTAATTTTTGTGTGCTGTTTTAAGAAAGTTTTGTAACATAATTCAATATTTTTTTTTTCGGTTAGATACAAATATATATGTTGTGAAAATTTAAAATTAATCTCTCTCTCTT
>JABUQX010003555.1:32500-43423 GCA_015478945.1 Trachelipus rathkii | reverse complement strand
AATTATTTTTTGTTAAAAATTATGAAAAATACAGTTTTATAAATCGAAAGCGGTTACTCCGAGTGAACGGAAAGTTGCCAAAGTTAATTTTTCTTTTCAAAAAGAATATCCCACGTAAAACAAGAACAGAGAGATCGGGTTCCTCGCCTACCGGACGACGGGGACTCTCCCCTCGTTCCTCCTCCCACCCCTAAAAGGAATAAAAGAAAAAAATAAATTTCTCAATTATATATACAAGCGACATTTGCAACTTCTCTCGAGACGCAGCTTCCAAGGTCTTCAAGTCACAGCCCGCATTTTTACTATATTAATAGTGGATATTAATAAAGATTAGAATAATAATTTTTTTTAATTCGCGTAAAAAAATTCTTCCTGATTAAAAAATGTATATTTCGTGTAATAGTTATAGTTTCAGCTACTGCTGAACTTTTCGGAGCTGCGCCTATAATATAATATATTATATATAATATATATATATAATATATATATATAATAATATTATATAATATAATATATATATTATATTATAATAATATATATATATAAAAATATATAAAATATATAATATATATTATATATATATATATAATATATATAATATTATATATATATATATATATATATATATATTATATATATATATAAATAAATTATATATATATATATATTATATAATAATATATATATAATTATATATAATAATCAAAATGATTTATATATATATATATATATATATATATATATAAAGTACACTTTAAAAATTAACGTAAAAAAATCTAAAGGATACCCTCTCGCGCTTCGATCGGGCACGAAATAACGTTACTTTTTACTTCTCTGGAGATGTGCAAAATACATTCCGTTCCTTAGCGGTTTTTTCGAGGAAGCAAAAAAACATGGAAAAAGTCTAAAAAAAATCATATTGTATAATTTTTTTTCCTTTGTACTTAAATTTTCTTAGCGCTCTACACTATTATCTCCACGCTATTAACCTCGCGTTCATTCCGCAAACCATACCCTCGCTTCTTAACCTACGAGGGTTAGTTTGTTTTTCTCCTAAGATTTCGAATTTTTATCGCTTTCTTCCTATTGGCAATTTTCGATGGACAAAAAAGTCGCGCATTTTAAGAACGCGTTTTAAATATTAATCAGTGGATCTACCAATGGGCAAAAGTAGGGTTAAAATTTTACGCGTTTTTTTTAGGGTGGGTCCGTTTTTTCCCCCTTATTAAAGAACGGCGCTTCATTATTTTTCTCTCCCCCTTATATACCTTCCCCTTCTTTCCCCCCATTAGTGAATATGCGTTATTTTTCTACCTTTTTTTAGCGAATCGATGAAAAAAACGCCAAAATTTTCAACCCTACTTTTAACGATGCTCTTAAGGTACTTAGTCGCAACAACGGGCGAAATTTTCATGCTTAACACCCCTATCTCCACGCTATTAACCGCGCATCCATTCCGCACACCTATACCCTCGCTTCTTAAACGATGGGGGTTAGTTAGTTGTTTCTCCTAAGATTTTGAATTTTTATCACTTTTTTCCTATTGGCGTGTTTTTCTACGTAGAGTATCTACTTCCTATAATAATATAATAATAAGTATAATAATAAGATTACTGAAGCCGTTTCGAAAACTGATCGACGGTTCGCGATAGTCAACAGCAGTTTCGATCTAATACTTCGTTACGACACGCTTAAACTTACGGGGCTTCACGAAGTCCTAGACTCGGTAAAAATTTTTTTTTGGTTTCGTTAGAAAATAACTCGCTTAGGGAACGAAAATTTTATTTTGCTCAATCTCCCTAAAAGTACAAAGTAACGTTATTTCATGCCAACCAGACACCCCCGGAAAGTAACGAGGGGGCGTCTAAGCACCTAGCATCCGTTTTCAGTCTCTCGAGATTATTTAACAATGACGTTTTCGAGTGAAATGGGTGTCGTGTATGGCAATTATTGAAAAAAAATTATTACTATTTTTATATTGTTTTAATTTAGTCACCATTAGAAAATATTTTGTTAAAGAAAACGGTATTTTATGGGAGAGTAAAGTAAAAAAAATATTAAATTAAAAAAAATATAATAGTAAGATTATTTAAAGCCAATTCGAAAACTGATCGACGCAGGCGACCGCAGCTTTGATCTATTACTTCGTCACGAAACGTTTAACCTTATGGGTCTTCGCGATGTCCTAGACTCCGTAATATTTTTTATTTGGTTTCATTTGAAAATAACTCGCTTATATTTTTTATACGTTAATTTTTAAAGTGTAGCAAAAAATTGCTCAAAGCCTATAGGAAATGGGCGCCTCAGCTCTCTGCACGCTGGTACAGGAAGTTCTTCGCAGTGAGCAACTGGACGGCGGGCAGATGGAAGGTCGGAGTACTGGAGGCTTCTCCGATTCTTCCGGTTGACGCCAGTAGTATCGATGGCGGACGGCTCCCTCCAAACCATCGGAATCCCAAACTTTTCGTGCCCTTCGTCCACCGCCGGAGATATTCCACGCACGTCTTGAACACCGTGTGCGGTGCCCAGGACTTATCACCCACCTGTTTTATTAAAGATCACACCTCACGGGCAAGCCCTATTCAAGGAAGAACTTCTCAGTAATTTCTACCTAAGATCCGAACTAGGATTCGAACCCTCGACCTTGCCATGCGACTCCGTCGCTCTTTTGACTTGAAAGTAAGCCTGGTAGGCGCGCTTCACAAAGCTTGTGATGCCTTCCTGTGCATTGCCAGCGTGTATTCTCCGCAGATGTATCAGAAAACGTCAGGATTATTCCCTCCCTGAAGACCATATCAATACCTAAAAAAAGAAAAGGGTCAATTATCATTTGAAACAGAACACATCAGAAGCAACCATTACATATGAATATTCCATATATTCTCCAGAATTTAGATAAACTCAAAACCTCAGCAATTTAGACTAAATTTGTGCCTACCTGACAGCTATACAATTATAATACATTTTAGCTCCCAGATAGCCTATGCTGACTCAAAATCTGACTGATAGACAAAACCAATGATTAGTTGACAGGTCGAATCTTAGTCAAAATTTAAAAAAATTTCAAAATTTTCGATCGACCTTTTGAGACGAAATTAGTAGACACGGAGTCAAAACGTTCGGTGGCGACGCGCGAAGGATCGATTAATACGCCAACGAATTCTACAGTAAAAAAGGATCTAAACGGGAAGTTCATATTTTGCAATTACAAATCACATTTACCGACGTTTCAGAGAAGCTCGTGTGAATTTTTTTTTTATTAGTTACCTCAAAATTTATTTCGTAGAAACTGAATTTAATGAGACTAAAACTATAAAAAAAATTATGATAATATAACATTCCCCAAATAAACTCGCTTAAGAACAAAAATTTATTCATCATCCCGAAAGTAAAAAGTACGTTATTTGCCCCGATCGACGCAAGAGGACCCTAAGAAAGATGATATTCAGATTCGCATAATAATTTTTTCTTATCTATATCAATTTCCTCAGTATTAAAATTAAGTTTAAGACTAAAAAGAAAAAATAATTAATGATATGCGAATACCCTGAATATCATTTCTTCTTAAAGTCCCCTCTTACGTCGACGGGCACAAAAACTTACTTTACTTCTCGAAGATGAGCAAAAAAATTTCTTCCTAAGCGAGTATTCGAGCAAGTGTACTATATATATATCATATTTTGTATAGTTTAGTCTTACATAAATTCAGTTCTACGAAAATAAAAATCTAGAGTAACAAAAAAAAAAATTTAAAAAAAAAGCCGACCCATTCCCTCTGAAACGTTAGCCGACGTTATTAATATATGCCCGTTTCTAATTGCCCCAAATATAGACTTGCCGTATAGATCCATTTTACTCGGAGAATATCGTTGAGCGTAATAATATTCCTAGTGACGTTTCATCGAAACCGTTAATAACTCAAAAAAAATCGCTCTCCAAAAAGTCGACCTCGGAAAAATTTAAATTTTTTAAAATTACTTAGACCTCGACTATAAATGTATGAGGAAATGTCACTATGTACACGAGTATTTCAGAACACCAAAATTAGTCTAAATATGCTGAGAAACCCTTGACGATTTTTTGGCTGTTTATTATCAATTCTTTAAAGACCTAAATTACGTAAATTTTTTTTTTTTGTTTCTCTCTGAAAAAAAAACTCGCTTAAGGAACATAAAATTTAGTTTGCACCATCTCCCGAAAAGTAGAGAGTAACTTATTCGTGCCCGAAACCGTAGAGGTTACCTTAAAACGATATCTCAAATTATTCCTGAGTTATTGAAGTTTTCGGTTACTCCTCCGAGAAAAACAAAATTCTCTCTAGTGTGTCGCACCCGGTCACAGAAATAGTGACTTCACCGGAAATTTGTGCCAAATATTGTTAATAAAGGGACAAGAAGATCAAATTGTGCCAAATAGGCATAATAAAATCGCAATAAAGGGAACGTTACCTGGTAAATTTTAAAAATACGAAGAAATAAAATAATGGTCATGCGTAAATGCAATTTCAATCTACAATTAGTATACCTACTGTAAGGGGCTTCCAGTTTACGGCCTAAATCCTTTTTTTTTATCTCTGGTGGAAAAAATTTTTCTAAAGGGAACAATCAAAATTTCTGCACACACCCATAAAAAAGGAAATTTTTTTTTCACCACTTACGCAAAAGGGGGATCACAGGGTTTTTTCCGGAAATTTTGAAACTAATCCCAGAAACCGCCTATACCGAAAAACTAAGTGAGCCATAGGAGGGTACCTTTAAGATTACGTTACGATATCTCAAATTATTCCTGAGTTGCTTGAAGTTTTCGTTCTCCCCGAAAAAAATTTTTTCTGTGGGCGCACCCGTCACAAATAGTGCGCCTTAAAACCTTAATATACAGGTTTAAAAAAGCCTGTCAATATGGCTCTTTCACCGCGGAAATTCCGTCTAAATTCTTTGTTAATAAAAGGAACAAGAAGATCAAATTTGTGCAAAACGCATAATAAAATAGCACTAAAGGGAACGTTACCGGTGAATTTTAAAAATTCGAAGAAAAAAAATCATCGAATGCCAATTCAATCCTATCAACTTAGTTATGAGCATGTACGGCCTAAATTCCGTTTTTTTTCTGTTGGAAAAAAAACTAAAGGGGACAATCAATTTAACTTTTCGGCACAAACCCATAATAAAGGGAACGGTTTTTTGTTTCACCACCTTACGCAAAGGGGAAAACTTAGGATTTTTTTCCGGAAATTTTGAAACTTATCCCAGGAACCCCCCAATATCCACGGAAACTAATAGGGAGTACCTAAGGACCCTACAACTGATTTTAGTTTTACGATATCTCAAATTATTCCTGAGTTATTGAAGTTTTCGGTTTCTCCCCCGAAAAAAAACAAAATTTTTCTTCGAGTGGGGTGCGCACCCTCCTTAAGCGAGTTGTTTTCCCGAGAGAAACCAAAAAAAATTAATTACGGAATCTAAGCCTGTAAAGAATTGCTAATAATAAGTTATTTCATTTTTCTTAAATTCTTAATTATTTATCATGATCTGTACTATATTTATTTATATTAATTTTTTTTATAGTTTAGTCTCCCTTAAATTCCATTTTCTACGATAAATAAATTTTAGGGGTAACTAAATTAAAAAAATAATAAAAAATATTGCACGACGCCCATCAAACGGCAATATTTTCAGGGATGAACTATCGTTAAGCTTATTAAGGTAAATCGTTCGAGTCGTTTTTATGGTAATCGAGAAACGTCATTATATTATAGTGACGCCGTACACTTTAAAAATAAACGTAAAAAAAACTAATAAAAAAATAAATAATAGTCTACGAAGAATCGATATTTCGATAGATATATGCATCTTCTTCTATAAAAAAAAATTTTCCCATCTAAGTCTTAAATCATCATCATCTTCACCGTTGATAAAAAAAATTCAATTATATTCATGATTTGATTTTATTGCAAATGTTTTTGAAGCTTTTGGAGATATAGTGTATTATAATATACGCGCCGCATATCATTTAATCCGTATAGACTATATAAGATAAATGTTCTTAAGCAACGTTTATATATTTGAATATTTGCATAAAATAAAGCGTAAAAGAATAAAATTAATAATTTTTTATTATAAAAAGCGTCTCCCCTTTTCTTTTCCTCGAAGCTAACAAGGGCGTTTTTCTCTCCTTCTTTTGTCATCAAACCTGAATTAAAAACAATTAAATCTTTATAAAAATTATAAAAATAAAAGAGTATTTTTTAATAAATAATAAACTATTATTTTTAATAAAAGAAAAATGGATCGCATTAACCGTATTTTTTTTTCTTTAAAAACCGAAAACCTCCTACCCTTATTTTCATTTGTTAACCAGCTAAATTCACGATAGGAAAGTTAATTCCGCAGAAATGACGAACATACAGATTTTGTTATTATCGATATTGTTCCTTCAATCATCATCGGGCTCAGACTACGCGAAAAAAACTGTCAGAAAATACTACACCGGTTTGCTCCGCCCTATTTTTAAATATTGGATTCCTTTCGTTAATTTAACGGGGAAGAACATCCATTTTACGCGAATTAAATTTAACGAATGCGAACATCAGTTGGCGAGACTGAGTTTCGAATTGAGAAAACACAAAGATCGAGAAGATCTGCTCAATATATACGAAAACGAAATGGAATTTCTGAGTCTTAGAATACGCGAGGATGAAATGTTTTATATGGTATTTAAAAACGAAACGCTATATGTCGGACTCGAAGGAACGGAAGAACCAACAATTATCGGAATGGTGAACACGAAATGCGGTCGTGCTGGACGAGAAATCTTCTATCGCGATCGAGATTGCATCGCTTACGATATCACAGTACCTAACAATTTTCGTCCTGCGAAACCTATAATTTCCCAACAGTACAACGGCGTTATAGTTCGCGCATTTTGCGTATATATGCGCGATGGAGAAGAAGGAGAGAATTTTTCGTATTATTATTTTTAATCTAAAACCCATCTCCGGGAAGATGTTACCAAAGGGAATTATTCGCAAATTAGTTTGAATGCCAAATAAAATAGTCTTTCGATCATATTTACTAAAAAACGAGTTTTTTCAGTTTTAAAAAATATTATTGTATAATATATATAAATTTGTATAAAATAAAGTTTGTAAAGAAACTGATAACGATATATGTTGGATTTTCTTTAATCCTATAATTTACATTTTTATAGTCCGTACTACGTCTGGTAGCAAGAAAACAAGCATCAAAAACACCGATTTCAGGAACAATATAATAAGGTGGTGGCACAAAAAACCGTTCCCTTTATTATGCCAAAAATTTAAATTGATTGTTCCCTTTAGAAATTTTTTCTACCAGGAATAAAAAAAAGAAATTTAGGCCGTAAACTAGCATGCCTCCTTACAGTAGGTCATAACTAATTGATAGAGTAAAATTGCATTCACGTATGACCATTATTTTTTTTTCTAAAAAATTTCACAAGGTAACGTTCCCTTTAGTTCCATTCTATTATACGTTTTGACACAAATTTGATATTCTTGTTCCCTTTATTAACAAAGAATTTAGGCTGGAAGTTTCCCGGTAAAAGATGCTATATTGACAGGCTTATAATTCCAAACCTGTATGATATAGCAAATTAAAATTGTAGTTTATTGTAGTCCTTAATTCATGGTGTAGCAAAAAATCGCTCAAAGCCTATAGGAAATGGGGGTCGTGCGTAGTTTTTATAATTAATTTTTGTTTAGTTACCTCTAAAAATTATTTTTCATAAAAACTGAATTTAAGGGAGACTAAATTAAAAAATATAAAGTACACTTGCCCTCGAAAAAAACTCGCTTAAGAAACGACAGATTTATTTTGCAACATCTCTCGAGAAGTAAAAAGTTACGTTATTTTGTGCCCCGATCAAAGCGTAAGTGGGGACCTTCAGGATTTCTTTACTTCGATATTTATATTAAGAATTGCTATTCAATCAATCGAGGCCGGGTTTCCTCTACGGCGTCACTATAGTATAATGACGATTCTCGATTACCATAAAAACGACCTCGAACGATCAAAAGGCAATATTTTCAGGGATGAACTATCGTTAAGCGTATTAATTATTATTATAGTGACGTATTCTGTACCGTTTAAAAGTTGAAGGTATAAGTTAAAATTTGAAAAAAACAATTTCAATTTTTTCCGAGGTCGACTTTTTGGAGAGCGATTTTGATTTAGACCTTTTGAGTTATAAACGGTTCCGATGAAACGTCACCATTGGAACTATTATTACGCTTAACGACGTTCTAAACGTAAAAAATGGAATCTAAACGCGTAGAGTCATTTTTTGGCCCTTACGAAACTCACTATTGACGAGGACGTTTCCGAGGTAAATGGACGTCTGCATATTTTTTATTTTTTTTTAATTTATTACCCCTAAAAAATATGTATCGTAGAAAATGGAATTTAAGGAAGTCAACTAATAAAAAATAATAATAAATAATATATATAATTCAGTGGTTCTAAACTGTGTGACGTCACATTTGGGTGGCGCACTCAGGGGTGACGCTGAAAGTTCTCGATTGATCCCCTCCGAGGATCGCTCGGCACTTACGAAACGTCACTATCTTATTTTGAAGAAAAAAACGAAAAGTTCACGGATTAAAGTTATGATGAAAATAAGGAAAAATAAAGAACATAGAAAAAATAAACAATAATGATATGTGAATACCTGAATATCAATTCTTATATAAATATCGACGTAAAGAAATCTTAAAGTTCCCACTTACCTTCGATCGGGGCACAAAATAACGTAACTTTTACTTCTCGGGAGATGTGCAAAATAAATTTGTCGTTTCCTAAGCGATTATTTTTTTAAAATCTATTCTTAGTGTAACATTTAAATTGTTCTAATTAGTCCCCCTTAAATTCAGTTTTCTATGAAAACAAAAATAAATATAAAACTACGCACACCCCCAATTTACCTATAGGCTTGGGCATGTTACTACACTTTAAAAAAATAACGCAAAAAAATATTATAGGTAGCCTCCTACGGTTCGCTCGGGGCACGAAATAACGTTACTCTCTACTTTTCGGGAGATGGTGCAAAATAAATTTTTTGTTCCTTAAGCGAATTTTTTCCCCGAGAGAAACCAAAAAAAAATAATTACGGAATCTAAGTCTGTAAAGAATTGATAATAATCAGTTATTCATATTTATTTTTTCTTCGTTCTTAATTTTTCTTAAATTCTTAATTATTTATCATTATCTATAGTCCAGTGGTTCTCAAACTTTTTCGATTCGCGGCACCCTTGACTAATTCAAGTTTGCCGAAGTCACCCCGTGTTAGATTCTAAAAAGAAAGTCTTCCAATTTATAAAATAGGGTCTATCATTAATTATAAAATTGCAATAATTTTGCATGATCACAGCATGCCAAAAGCATTCCCAGGATTTGCCTATATAGAAATATCTAAGAAACATAACTAAATTTTCTAACAAAGTTGTTCGGGTTAATCGATAAAAATTTTTAAATGAAACTGAAAGACAATAGAAAATGTCAAGCCGGGTTCCTTTACGCGTCACAGAATATAATACGTCTCGCAATTACCATAAAAACGAAGTAAATAGGCGTCTGCGATATTTTTTTTTTTTTTATTTGGTAAACTAAAAAATATTTATCGTAGAAAATGGAACTTAAGGGAACTAAACTATAAAAAAAATATTAATAAAATTAAATATAGTCTAGATGATGATAAATAATTAATAACGAAAAATTAAGAACGAAGAAAAAATAAATATCCAATATGCGAATAACTGATTATATCAATTCTTTAAAGACCTAGATTCCGTAATTTTTTTTTGTTTCTCTCGCGAAATTAACTAGCTTAAGAACAAAAAATTATTTGCACCATCTCAAGAAAAAGTAGAAAACGTTATTTCTGCCCGAGGAACCGTAGAGGACCTTTAGATTTTTTTACGTTAATTTTTTAAAGTGTAGCAAAAAAATCGCTCAAAGCTATAGGAAATGGGCGTCATGCGTTGTTTTTTTAATTATTTTCGTTTAGTTACCTCAAAAAAAAAAAATTCATAGAAAACTGAATTTAAGGAACTAAATTAAAATAATAAATATATAAGTACTCTTGCCCTCAAAAGAAAAAAACTCGTTGAACTATCGCTAAGCGTATTAATGATTATTATAGTGACGGTTATTCTGTACCGTTTATAAGTCGAAGGTCCAAGTTACAATTTGAAAAAAAAATTTCAATTTTTTCCGCAGTACTTTTCGGAGAGCGATTTTGAATTAGACCTTTTGAGATATAAGCGGTTCAATAAAACGTCACTATTGGAACTATTATTACGCTTAACATGTTTTAAGCGTAAAAAATGGATTCTAAACGCATAGTCATTTATTGCTTTTACGAAACGTCACTATAAGACGACGACGTTTCCGAGGTAAATGTGCGTGAAAAATTTTATTTTTTTTTAAAATTTTAACTCTAAAAAATATTTATCGTAGAAAATGGAATTAAAGGGAGAAAAAAAAAAAAAAATTAATATGAAAATATAGTATAGATGTTGATTGCAATAAATTTGCAAAAATAAGACGAAGAAAAAAAATAAATACCCAATAAGCGAATAACTGATTATTATCAATTTTAAAGACTTAGATTCCGTAATTATTTTTTTTGTGGTTTCTCTCGGGAAAAAAAACTCGCTTAAGGAACAAAAAAAAATTTTTGCACCATCTCCCGAAAAGTAGAGAGTAGCGTTATTTCGTGCCCCGAATGAACCGAGGGTATCTTTAAGATTTTTTACGTTAATTTTTAAGTATAGCAAAAAATCGCTCAAAGCCTTTAGGAAACGGGTCGTGCTTTTTTTAATATTTTTGTTTAGTTACCTCAAAAAAAAAATTTTCATAGAAAACTGAATTGAGAGACTAAATAAGAAAA
>JABUQX010003555.1:17500-25000 GCA_015478945.1 Trachelipus rathkii | reverse complement strand
TTCTTTTTAGAATCTAACACGGGGTAACTTCGGCAAACTTGAATTAGTCAAGGGTGCCGCGAATCGAAAAAGTTTGAGAACCACTGGACTATAGATAATGATAAATAATTAAGAATTTAAGAAAAATTAAGAACGAAGAAAAAATAAATATCCAATATGTGAATAACTTATTATTAGCGATTCGTTACAGACTTAGATTCCGTAATAATTTTTTTTTGGGTTTCTCTCGGGAAAAAAACTCGCTTAAGGAACAAAAAATTTAATTTGCACCATCTCCCGAAAAGTAGAGGGTAACGTTATTTCGTGCCCGAGCGAACCGTAGGAGGCTACCTATAATATTTTTTTTACGTTAAATTTTTAAAGTGTAGTAAAAAATCGCCCAAAGCCTATAGGAAATTGGGCGTGCGTTAGTTTATATCATTAATTTGTTCATAGAAAACTGAATTTAAGGAAACTAATAAAAAAAATAATAATATATATATATAAAGACACTTGCCCTCGAAAAAAAAACTCTGACTGAAGAGAAACGAAATATTTATTTTGCAACACGCCCGAAAGTAAAAAGTTACGTGTATTTTGTGCCCCGATCGAAGCTGTAGAGTGGGACTTTAATTTCTTTACTGTCATATTTATAATAAGAATGAGTATTCATGTATTCAAAATTCATTAATTGTTATTTTCTTCTGTATGTTCTTTAATTTTCCTAATTTTCATCATAACTTTATTCGTGAACTTTTCGTTTTTTCACAAAATGACGAAGTGAGTTTCGTAAACCGAGACGATCCTCGGAGGGGATCAATCGAGAACTTTCAGCGTCACCCCTGAGGGGAAGCTGCCCACCCAAATGTGACGCGTCACACAGTTTGAGAACCACTGATCTATTACTATTATTTATTTATATTAATTTTATATGTTAGTCCACCTTAAATATCCATTTCTACGATAAATATAAGTTTTAGTGTAACTAATTCAGCAGTGAAATCCAACAATATCGTTGGGGTCCATTTACCTCGAAAACGTCCTCGTCATATAGTGACGTTTCGTAAAGGGCCAAAATAAATGACTCTACGTTTAGATTCCATTTTTTACGTTTAGAACGTCGTTAAGCGTAATAATATTTCCAATAGTGACGTTTCATCGGAACCGTTTTTAACTCAAAAGGTCTAAAATCAAAATCGACTCTCCAAAAGTCGACTTCGGAAAAAATTGAAATTTATTTTTTTCAAAATTTTAACTTATACCTTCAACTTATAAACGGTACAGATTAAACGTCACTATAATAATAATTAATAGCTTAACAGAGTTCATCGCCCGAAAATAATTGCCTTTTGATCTTCGAGTCGTTTTATGGTTTATCGAGAATCCGTCCTGTATACTATAGTACGCGTAGAGGAAACCGGCCTCGAGTTGATTGAATAGCAATTTAAATAAATATCGAAGTTAAAGAAATCCTGAAGGTCCCCACTTACGCTTTGATCGGGGCACAAAATAACGTAACTTTTTACTTCTCGAGAGATGTTGCAAAATAAATTTGTCGTTTCTTAAGCGAGTTTTTTTTCGAGGGCAAGTGTACTTTATATATATATTTTTATTTTTTTTAATTTAGTCTCCTTTAAATTCAGTTTTCTATGAAAAATAATTTTTAGAGGTAACTAAACAAAAATTAATTATAAAAACTACGCACGACCCCCATTTCCTATAGGCTTTGAGCGATTTTTTGCTACACCATGAATTAAGGACTACAATAAACTACAATTTTAATTTGCTATATCATACAGGTTTGGAAATATAAGCCTGTCAATATAACATCTTTTACCGGGAAACTTCCAGCCTAAATTCTTTGTTAATAAAGGGAACAAGAATATCAAATTTGTGTCAAAACGTATAATAGAATGGAACTAAAGGGAACGTTACCTTGTGAAATTTTTTAGAAAAAAAAATAATGGTCATACGTGAATGCAATTTTACTCTATCAATTAGTTATGACCTACTGTAAGGAGGCATGCTAGTTTACGGCCTAAATTTCTTTTTTTTATTCCTGGTAGAAAAAATTTCTAAAGGGAACAATCAATTTAAATTTTTGGCATAATAAAGGGAACGGTTTTTTGTGCCACCACCTTATTATATTGTTCCTGAAATCGGTGTTTTTGATGCTTGTTTTCTTGCTACCAGCTGAAAGCAACATAATGAAATTTAAATTGAAGTTAAAACGTAGTACGGACTATAAAAATGTAAATTATAGGATTAAAGAAAATCCAACATATATCGTTATCAGTTTCTTTACAAACTTTATTTTATACAAATTTATATATATTATACAATAATATTTTTTAAAACTGAAAAAACTCGTTTTTTAGTAAATATGATCGAAAGACTATTTTATTTGGCATTCAAACTAATTTGCGAATAATTCCCTTTGTTAACATCTTCCCGGAGATGGGTTTTAGATTAAAAATAATAATACGAAAAATTCTCTCCTTCTTCTCCATCGCGCATATATACGCAAAATGCGCGAACTATAACGCCGTTGTACTGTTGGGAAATTATAGGTTTCGCAGGACGAAAATTGTTAGGTACTGTGATATCGTAAGCGATGCAATCTCGATCGCGATAGAAGATTTCTCGTCCAGCACGACCGCATTTCGTGTTCACCATTCCGATAATTGTTGGTTCTTCCGTTCCTTCGAGTCCGACATATAGCGTTTCGTTTTTAAATACCATATAAAACATTTCATCCTCGCGTATTCTAAGACTCAGAAATTCCATTTCGTTTTCGTATATATTGAGCAGATCTTCTCGATCTTTGTGTTTTCTCAATTCGAAACTCAGTCTCGCCAACTGATGTTCGCATTCGTTAAATTTAATTCGCGTAAAATGGATGTTCTTCCCCGTTAAATTAACGAAAGGAATCCAATATTTAAAAATAGGGCGGAGCAAACCGGTGTAGTATTTTCTGACAGTTTTTTTCGCGTAGTCTGAGCCCGATGATGATTGAAGGAACAATATCGATAATAACAAAATCTGTATGTTCGTCATTTCTGCGGAATTAACTTTCCTATCGTGAATTTAGCTGGTTAACAAATGAAAATAAGGGTAGGAGGTTTTCGGTTTTTAAAGAAAAAAAAATACGGTTAATGCGATCCATTTTTCTTTTATTAAAAATAATAGTTTATTATTTATTAAAAAATACTCTTTTATTTTTATAATTTTTATAAAGATTTAATTGTTTTTAATTCAGGTTTGATGACAAAAGAAGGAGAGAAAAACGCCCTTGTTAGCTTCGAGGAAAAGAAAAGGGGAGACGCTTTTTATAATAAAAAATTATTAATTTTATTCTTTTACGCTTTATTTTATGCAAATATTCAAATATATAAACGTTGCTTAAGAACATTTATCTTATATAGTCTATACGGATTAAATGATATGCGGCGCGTATATTATAATACACTATATCTCCAAAAGCTTCAAAAACATTTGCAATAAAATCAAATCATGAATATAATTGAATTTTTTTTATCAACGGTGAAGATGATGATGATTTAAGACTTAGATGGGAAAATTTTTTTTTATAGAAGAAGATGCATATATCTATCGAAATATCGATTCTTCGTAGACTATTATTTATTTTTTTATTAGTTTTTTTTACGTTTATTTTTAAAGTGTACGGCGTCACTATAATATAATGACGTTTCTCGATTACCATAAAAACGACTCGAACGATTTACCTTAATAAGCTTAACGATAGTTCATCCCTGAAAATATTGCCGTTTGATGGGCGTCGTGCAATATTTTTTATTATTTTTTTAATTTAGTTACCCCTAAAATTTATTTATCGTAGAAAATGGAATTTAAGGGAGACTAAACTATAAAAAAAATTAATTAAATATAGATAAATATTATAGATCTTAATTAATAATTAAGAATTTAAGAAAAATTAGGAACGAAGAAAAAATAAATATCCAATATGTTGAAAAACTTATTATTAGCAATTCTTTACAGGACTTAGATTCCGCTAATAATTGTTTTGGTTTCTCTCGGAAAACGAAACCGCTTAAGAGGGTGCGCCACCCCACTCGAAGAAAAATTTTGTTTTTTTTCGGGGGAGAAACCGAAAACTTCAATAACTCAGGAATAATTTGAGATATCGTAAAACTAAAATCAGTTGTAGGGTCCTTAGGTACTCCCTATTAGTTTCCGTGGATATTGGGGGGTTCCTGGGATAAGTTTCAAAATTTCCGGAAAAAAATCCTAAGTTTTCCCCTTTGCGTAAGGTGGTGAAACAAAAAACCGTTCCCTTTATTATGGGTTTGTGCCGAAAAGTTAAATTGATTGTCCCCTTTAGTTTTTTTTCCAACAGAAAAAAAACGGAATTTAGGCCGTAAACTAGCATGCCTCATAACTAATTGATAGATTGAAATTGCATTTACGCATGACTTTTTTTTCTTCGAATTTTTAAAATTCACCAGGTAACGTTCCCTTTAGTGCTATTTTATTATGCGTTTTGGCACAAATTTGATCTTCTTGTTCCCTTTATTAACAAAGAATTTAGACCGGAAATTTCCCGGTGAAAGATGCCATATTGACAGGCTTATATTTTCAAACCTGTATATTTAAGGTTTTAAGGCCCAGCACTACTTTGTGACCGGGTGCGCACCCAACAAGAAAAAAAAATTTTTCGGGGGAGAAACCAAAAACTTCAACAACTCAGGAATAATTTGAGATATCGTAAACAAATCAGTTGTTGGCCCTCAGGTACTCCTCATTAGTTTTTCGGGGTATAGCGGTTGCTGGGATTAAGTTCAAAATTTCCAGGAAAAAAACCCGTGTGTTTTCCCTTCTTTGCGTAAGATGGTTGAAAAAAAAACCTTCCTTTTTTTATGGGTGTCTGTGCGAAAATTTAAGATGATTGTCCCTTATAGAAAAATTTTTCCACAGAGATAGAAAAAAAAAAACGAAGCCTGAGTCATAAACTAGCAAGCCCCCTTACAGTAGGTCATAACTTAATTGATAGATTGGAATTGCATTTACGTATGACCAATATTTTTTTTCTTCGAATTTTTTAAAATTAACCAGGTAACGTTCCCTTTATTGCGATTTTATTTATGCTTTTTTGCACAAATTTGATCCTCTTGTTCCCTTTATTAACAAATAATTTAGGCCACAAATTTCCCGGTGAGAAGGCCCATCACTACTCTGTAACCGGGTGCGCACCCACTAGAAGAGAAATTTTGTTTGTTTCTCGGAGGAGTAACCGAAAACTTCAATAACTCAGGAATTAATTTGAGATATCGTAAACCTCTCACCAAATAGTACACATTTATGGATGAATCGAGTCAACGAAAAATGATGTTAGTCTTTCTTTTCGGGAAACTTTGCAATAATTAAATTTTATGAAACCTTAGCGTGAGTTTTTTTTCCCAGAGAGAAACAAAAAAAAAAAATTTACGTAATTTAGGTCTTTAAAGAATTGATAATAACACTGGGTAACAGCCAAAAAATCGTCAGAGGTTTCTCAGCATATTTAGACTAATTTTGGTGTTCTGAAATACTCGTGTACATAGTGACATTTCCTCATTACCATTTATAAGTCGAAGGTCTAAGTCAAAATTTTAAAAAAATTTCAAATTTTTTTTCCGAGGTCGACCTTTTGGAGAGCGATTTTGATTTAGACTTTCGAGTTATAAACGGTTCCGATGAAACGTCACTAAAGGAACTATTAATACGCTCAACGATATTCTACGAGTAAAAAATGGATTCTATACGGGCAAAGTCATATATTTTGGGCAATTACGAAAAGGCACTATATTAAAACGACGTTTCAGAGGGAAATGGGCGTCGTGCAATTTTTTTTTAAATTTTTTTTTTTTAGTTACCTCTAAAATTTTATTTTCGTAGAAAACTGAATTTAATGTAGACTAAACTATACACAAATTATGATATATATATATAGTACACTTGCCCTCGAAATAAAACTCGCTTAAGGAACGAAAATTTTATTTTGCATCATCTTCCGAGAAGTAAAAAGTAACGTTATTTTGTGCCCCGATCGAAGCGTAAGAGGGGACCTTTAAGAAAGAAATGATATTCAGGTATTCGCATATCATATAATTATTTTTTCTTAGTCTTAATAATTAATTTTAATCACATGAGGAAAATTGATTATTAAGACTAAGAAAAAACAATTATATGAAATGCGAATACCTGAATATCATTTCTTTCTTAAGGGTCCCCTCTTACGCTTCGATCGGGGCACAAAATAACGTAACTTTTTACTTCTCGGGAGATGATGCAAAATAAAATTTTTGTTCCTTAAGCGAGTTTTATTTCGAGGGCAAATGTACTATATATATCATAATTTTTTTATAGTTTAGTCTCCATTAAATTCAGTTTTCTACGAAAATAAATTTTTAGAGGTAACTAAATAAAAAAAAAATCACACGACGCCCATTTCCCTCTGAAACGTCGTTGTAATATTGTGACTTTTCGTAATTGCCCAAAATATATGACCTTACCCGTTTAGAATCCATTTTTTACTCGTAGAATATCGTTGAGCGTATTAATCGTTCCTTTAGCGACGTTTCATCGGAACCGTTTATAACTCGAAAGTCTAAATCAAAATCGCTCTCCAAAAGGTCGACCTCGGAAAAAAATTTTGAAATTTTTTTAAAATTTTGACTAAGACCTTCGACCTGTCCAATAATCACCTTGGTTTTGCTCTATCAGGTCAACTTTTTGAGATACAGCCATAGGCCTATCTGAGGAGCTATACATATGATAATTATCATATGTATAGCTCGTCAGGTAGGCCACCAAAATTAGTCTAAATATGCTGAGGTTTTGAGTTTAATCCTATATTTCTGGAAGAATATAGCGAATTATTCATATGTAAATGGTTGCTTCTGATGTGTTTCTGTTTCAAAATGACTAATTGACCTCTTTTCTTTCTTTTCAGAGTATTGATATGGCTTCAGGCCGACGGTCATGCAGGAATAATCCTGACGTTTTCTGATACATCTGCGGAGAATACACGCTGGCAATGCACAGGAAGGCATCACAAGCTTTGTGAAGCGCGCCTACCAGGCTTACTTTCAAGTGGCTCAAACGGAAGAGCGACGGAGTCGCATGGCAAGGTCGAGGGTTCGAATCCTAGTTCGGATCCTAGGTAGAAATTACCTAGAGAAGTTCCCCTCCTTGAATAGGGCTATGCCCGTGAGGTGTGATCTTTTAATAAAAAAAAAGGTGGGTGACCTAGATAAGTCCTGGGCACCGCACACGGTGTTCAAGACGTGCGTGGAATATCTCCGGCGCTGGACGAAGGGCACGAAAACTTCACTGAAGTTTGGGATTCCGATGGTTTGGAGGGAGCCGTCTGACCATGAATCGGATTGTTACTTCTGCGCCATCGATACTACTGGCGTCAACCGGAAGAATCGGAGAAGCCTCCAGTACTCCGACCTTCCATCTGCCCGCCGTCCAGTTGCTCACTGCGAAGAACTTCCT
>JABUQX010003555.1:0-7500 GCA_015478945.1 Trachelipus rathkii | reverse complement strand
ATTGTCGAAAAATAATTCGTAATGACCTGCTTCGGCGTCTGGGATTATTGAGGTAAGGTTTGTTATAACTCTGAATCCAAGTGGGTCTGTCGTTTTGTTTGTTTCTTTCCCTACGTAGGAAGATTACTGCAAAGGCACCACACTTTGAACCCGAATTTTATAGGTTTACCTTTCACATGCATTTTCATTGAATGCAAACCATAGTAACGAATCATCATTTTATCTATTCAGAGATGAAAGTCGAAGATCCCAAATTTTGTGAAGTTGTCTGACAGCTTGTCTAGATACAGTCGTAACTTGAATAATTTATCATTTTTATCAATTTTGGAGTTATCATTCAAATGAAGATATTTTTTTATTTCTTTGAATCTATTTTTTTGATATGGAGTTGTATACTATAGGTAAACCCGCATCAGGAGATTGTTCCCAATACATTTTTTGTTGCGGGAGTCTGTGATAACCGCTAAGTATTAGTACACCAAGAAATATTTTCAACTCATTCATGGTCAAGGAGAAGGTGAGATCATTTTTTTGTCTTGCATACACCATACTTTGATCTATAATCAATTGCAACAAATCTTCGTCGAAATATTCCTCGAAAGTTTTTACAATTGTTTTTCCTTGTAATCTTCCCAGCATTTCAAAATTTCTCTTAGATGACACAGTCAACTCTGGCTTATAATCTGGATCCTTCTTTCTCCACTTAGGAAGCTGCTGTGAATCTACTCTTCTGCGTTTTGTGGGTTTTGTAGTTTAGGGATAGTATATTTCTGTAGACTCGTTCAAATCCACCAATTTCTAAAGTTCCTGCGACATCATCTATATTACAGGAGCCCAGGTCATTTTCGTCTATCTTTTCTTCGTCCATCAGTTCATCAGGGTCACGCAGAATTATGGCCACTTCGACATCTTCGAATCCCCTTCTACCATTAGTCTCAATTCCGCATCAACCTCAGATGATGTTACAAGCTGAAGGCGATGAATTACATCTTCGATAAAGTTTATACGGGCCAATTGATATATCCGTGTTCACTATATATATATATAGTATATATATATTATATAGATATATATATAATATTATATTATATATTATATCTATATATATATATATATATATATAATATATTAATATATATCAAGCTTCATCATGCATTTAATACCTACAGTAAAATTTGTTTTGTTCAAACTCAGAACTAAGACATATGGAAACTCGCATATAATAATTTATATATATAATATATATATAATATTTAATATATTATAAATATATATATAATATATATATATAATATTATATATATATCTATATATATATATATATTTGCTGCATAATTTTTAAAGATACGCCTCATTTCTGCAGGCTATGCTTCTTATGCTACATTGCGCAAAGGGCATGTCCCAACAAATGGGACAACGTTAAAAAAATTAATACACGATATATACTCACATAAAGAATATTTGCACATAGTGTCAGATTTTATCATAAAGCTTGATCACTGACAAGTACGAAAAAGGCACACAACCTTGCTGGATCATTACCAACAAAGGACTATGAGGGAAGATGTTTCACACTGTGACTGTAATGAAAATCTGACAACTTCTTACCCACATAATGACAAGAGTACGTAACATGTGAGACTTTTTAAACAAATACATACTACAGATAAGCGAATAATTGACATCGTCAGCGCAATAAAATAATGTGAAAAAAATGGAATTTTTTTTAACACCTCTAATTTGCGTCCCATTCAAGGGACATTGGCCGCTAATTGGGTTAAACCATATAATTTGGTTAACAGACTTTGTTACATTCCACTGCTGAACTGAATGTCATTGCCTAATTGATGAAACTTGTAAAGGTTAATGGTAATTGCTATTGTTACAGGTTATTGATAGTAATGACATAACAAAACTATTTTTAGTAAAGTAATTAAGTAATTAATTTTATTAAACTTAGAACATTGCCGTCATCATAATCTGAGGCTATATATATATATATATATATATATATGATATATATATATATGATATTTTTAAAACAGTTTTTGAGATACTATTTTCTATAAATAATTTACGTTGTCAATACTCATATATTATATTATATATATATATATATACTATATATATATATAGTATATATATATATATTTATATTATATATATATATATATATATATATTATAATAATATATATATATATATATACTGTAATATATATATATATATATATATATAATATATTATATATATATATATATATATATATATATATATATATATATACCGTTATATATATATATAATTTATATATATATATATTATATATATATATATATATATATACATATATACTATATATATTATATATATTATATATATATTATATATATATATATAATATATATATATTATAATATTATTATATATAAATATTATATATCTATATTATATATATTATATATATATATATATATATATATCATATATATCATATATATATAAATATAAATATAATATAATTATATATCTATATATATAATATATATTATATATATAATATATATATATATTATATATATATATATATATATATAATATATATATATATATATATCTATACTATATATATTATATTATATAAAATATCTATATATATAATTTATATATATATATATATATATATATATATATTATTTATATATATATAATATATATATTTATAATAGATATACTATATATATATATACTTTACATATATATAAAACAGTGTGTACAGACTAATGGCAATAAATCATTCATGAGAAATGGGAAGAGGTGGTGTCTCACATGGTTCAGTGCTGACGCCCGATTGTTCCTCCATGATACTAAATTGATTTAGATCAAGGGACTTAAATGTAAGGTTTCCAAGTTTGCAAATGATACCAAAGTGGCTACCTCAGGTAGAGGATTAATGAAGGATGTATAAAGATTCAAATGAACTTGATAAATCTTCTTGGTGGGCAGTAAGGACCACATGAATTTTAATAGCTAAAAAGTGTAAGTGTCTTCCCTAGGTTACTCAAATAAGAAGTTTTTACTACGATATTGAAGGGATGGCTGAGTCTTGCGGCCCAAGAACATGAATTTAGGGTGATTATAAGCAGTAATTTGAAGTAGCTAATTAGTGCTTGGAAGCAAGGAATAAAGTAATAAGATGCTGGGCATAATAAATGGGAATGTTATAAGTAAACTGTATAATAGCTATGTTAGGCCATATTAGAGTATTGCGCACAAGTTTGAGCCCCTTATTTAGAAAGATCTAAGATATACTAGAGAGAGTGCACGTAGAGCATACAAGGATGATTTCTGTGTTGAGGGTAGAGCTAAGAATAGAGGCTGAAGGAATTAAGAAATGTTTTCTGTCAAACAAGGAAAAAGGAGATTCTCAGTAGGGCACATGATAACAAGTCTTCAAATATTGCATCTATTGATATAAATTCTTCCTAAGTAGCGCAGCGGATAGAAACCAGGGGGTCATAATCATGACAAATTACGAAAAAAAGCAGTCACTTGTTGCTAAGAAGATTCATTCAGTACAATCAGGCGTTTGTTAAATTACTGTTGTAACTGCATGTCACTTTAAGAGAATATCTACTTGTAGTGTGGTTAGCATGTACTTTAGCTATTTTTTTTTCCTTTTAGTTTATAGCAACTTTGTGCATCCATGTAAGTTATTGAAAAATTCTAGGATGTTTTGTGATTTGCAGGAGCCTGTTTTCCGACTTTAAATATACTGATGTAAGTTATTGCAAAGCCTAGGGTGCTTTTCTGGAGTGCATGAACATGTTTGTTTGGTGATTGGTTTATTGGCGTTGACTGCGGACCGTTTCGATAGACGCCATGGGCTTCTTACTCTATTTCTAATTGTTCTAAGTCTATATATATTTTTATAGATTTTCTGCATGATTATCGGTAGTTATTCTGCTCGATTAATTATCGAATTACTTTCGATATTTTATAAAAAAAAATATTGATTATAGATACATCGATAGTTATTTGACTATCGGGCATCCTGTCTACAAGTTTGCAGACAATATTATAAGTGCACTTGAGAAAATTTGTATTGGCTTGCTGTGTATATTTCTGTATTTGCATTAGACCTGTTGTGTATATTTCTGTATGCGATATTCCGCAAGGTTGAAGATAATATTTATTTTTTTATTTTCAAATACTTTTCTGTTGGTTTATTTGGTTTTTTTCTCATTATTTTATTGAATAAGGTATTGTGTTTCCCATTCCTGCTTTTGAGGTATCAAGTGTACTAAAACTAGAATCATTTCTTTACACAGAAATGTATTCACTATTTAAGTTTTAAAGACAGAGTCGATGGCAAGGGCCCTGGTTTCAATCCCTAGTCAGATTCAGGTAGAAATTACCTAAAGAGAGTTCCACTCTAGATTGGTGCTGAGGCCCCTGAGGTTTGAGCTTCTTATAATGAAAAATAAAAAACATTATCAAAATGAGGGAAGGAATCGTTAAAAAAAATAATTAGGGATTTATATTATATTTTTGCTCTACCTTAAATCTTTAAAATTCTTATGGTACTTCTGTTTTTTTTTCTTTCTTTTTGAAGCTGATCTTGTCCTCTTTTTTTTAAATGACCTAAAGAATAGGGTGGTATTGTCCTCGTGATCTTATTCTTTGAAAGTAAGAAATATCAAAATCGTTCAACAAGGTCATATTGATCCCTTTGGAAAAATTATATCTTTGCTATTAACACCTTCGACAGTAATAGGTGGTTTCCTTTTAGATACAAAATTTAATAAGATTCATGAAATATGTTCAAATTTTGAAACTGATAATTGAATCTCAACATTCAATATAATAAAATTTAATTACTATAAAAGTCCTGACCAGGTTAAAAAAAACAGCTACGAAAGTCAGTTTAATTTCTGGAACTATGTCACAAAATGACACAAAGTCTGACTATATTAAATTGCGTCTGCTAAAGGTCATTGCCACACTACCTCTAATAGAAGCTAATGAAAATGTATTCTAAAACCTTGCTAAATTTTATACATAATAGAATGAGAGCAAACTTTTCAGCTCCTTTCAAGTTCTTTACTTTTCTAAGTAAAGCGAAGCTTTATAATCTTTTTCAATTAATGCAAAAGGAGAAAAAAAATATAGATAAGGTCCAAAGTAGTTTTTAAATATCATTAACTAAACTACAAAGGATAACTATCGAGTAACCAAAGAAACATCTATTGTTATTATTTATTATTATTATATTATATTATTATTATTATTATTATTATTATATTATTATTAATTATTAATTTTATTATTATTATTATATTATTTTTATTATTATTATTATTATTATTATTATTATTATATTATTATATTAATTATTATTATCTATTATTATTATATTTATATTATTATTATTTATTATTATTATTATTATTATTATTATTATCATTATTTTCTTATTATTATTTATTATATTTAACTGTCTTTATTATTATTATTATTTTATTATATTATTATTATTATTATTATTATTATTATTATTTATTATTATTTCTTTTTTTATATTATTATAATTATTATATTATATTATTATTAATATTCAATTATTATTATATTTCATAATTATTATTTTTTATTAAAATTATTAATTTTATTATTAATTTCAACTTTCTTAATCCTAGTTTAATAATATCGTTACAAAATAGGAAAACAAGTTATTATTATTATATTATTTTTTATTATTATCTTATTAATTTATTATTATTATTATTATTATTATTATTATTATGTATTATGTATTATTTTATTATTATTATTATTCTTATTAATATTATTATTATTCATTATATTATTATATTATTGGTATTATTTATTTTTATTTTACTGAATATATGAATTATTTTCGATTTCTTCATTAAATATTTTAAAAAACATGTTTCCATATTAATTTTCTTATTTTAATAATAACTCACTTTTCATTAATTCATTTAGTAAATAAAATAATATTTAAAGTTACAAAGTAAAATTAAAAATTCTTTAAAAAATTTATCTAATTTTTGATGCTCGGTGTAGAATGAATCAAGGAAGTAAACCTGAACCATAGAAGCCGTTTCTTTATGTATAATCAACAGTCACCGAGCGTATAAATTGGACATTAATTTGAGGCATTACAAATGCAACAAGAAACAATCATCTGAATTAGGTTATCCAGCCGCCCAGAAAAAGCTATTGTTTTTAGTGTTGTACAAGTCCACCACTTGTATTCACTCGTAGAACCATCCGAATGCACCACGAACAGCTGGGAGTCGTTTCTTGATGGTCATGAAAAAAAATTTTAAGGCAATCCGCTGAGGGCTAAAATATTTAGTGTAAGGGTCCTATACATAGACTTTAATATATATAATAATATAATATAATATATATCTATATAAATATTATATATATATATATATATTATTATATATTATATATATATATAATATATATATATATTATATATATATATATATAAATATATATATATAATCTTATAATATAATATATAATATATATATATATATATTATATAATAATATATATAATTATATTATATATATATATATTAGGTCTTGTTATGTTTTACCACTCCGTCAGTTTTGATTTTTTTTGTTTTCTTTTTAGGTTGGGTCTTCTGTGGCTGTGCAATGAATCTAAGGTAATGGTAAGTTTCGAAATATTTAAATATTTTTTAAAATCACATTTAATAAATATTTTTTTCACAAATGAAATATTTGGTATATAAAAATGAAATCTCTCGAAAAGTACGACACTTAACAGAAAAATCAATTACATATTTGAATCAGCGTATAAAGCTTATACAAAGAATGTAAAAAAATAAATAAATAAATAAAAAATAGAAATAAATAATTAAAATAAACCGACGGGGGACAGAGGGGTGGACGAAGTCCCTCTCGTCGTCACCGGCTAGGCCGAGAGACCGACTCCTCCATTTGCGGTTACTTTGGAGATTCCTTGTTTAAAAACAATACTAAAAATCAATATTACCGTATCAAACATATAAAACAAATATCTGCTACAAAATACTTTTTTACAGAAATTATTTGAAATATTTTCGAACTTTTGAAGCATGTCCGTTCCCACTTAAATTCATTGTCAGTACCATATGCTAGCGAATATATTTAAAAAAAAAACTAAAAACTAAACACTGACTCGCAAAACGTAACAGGTCCTATATACTTTTGAAACATGTCCGTTACAACTTAAAATTGATTGTTAGTATCATATACTAGGAATATATATTACAAAAAAGCAAAAAAAAAAAAAAAAATCAAAAACTGACGGAGTCGTAAAAAATAACAGGTCATATATATAATAATTATAATATATATATAATATATATAGTATATATATATATTATATTGTATTATATTTTATAATATATATATATTATAAATATATTATATATCTCTTCTCAACAACAAT
>JABUQX010003554.1:0-5000 GCA_015478945.1 Trachelipus rathkii | reverse complement strand
TCTTATTTGCACTCGTAACTCTCGTTTAAAGTAAAGGAAACATTTAAATTTAAGTAATTAATAAATTCCTCACGCTACCCCGAACCAGTTCTTCACGAGTACCCTCAGGGTACGCGTGACCCCCAGCGTATGAGCTAGAGATTAAAGCTGTCAGCCACAAGATACGTTTGAATGCTAAGATTTTAATAATTAAATATAATAATATTCAGATAATATAATCTAAGGATTTAATAAGTATGGTGAAGATTTAATAATATAAGAGTTCCATTTCCGTTCCTTCTTTAGGTTTAGATAGACTTTATATTCTGGAATAAATGCCGTCTTGTTAAATTTAAAGTAAATTTTTACTTTCCTTATTTATTTTGTATTTTGCATTTTCCTCTGAATTAATGAACTAGATGGCTTTCCTCGAACATTAGATGTGCTTTTTGTCTTTTTTTAAACTGAGGGTTTTGATGAATTTTAGCACCTTTTTGGCTCCCTTGTTACTTTTCCTAAAAGTCCCCGTGACCTGCATTTTCGTAGCCAAGGTGTTTATGATTTCCTGTTGTTTAAAGGTTGTAACATTTCTTTTCACGAATATCAAAAATCGATTTTATATTTATTTAAGAAGATATAACAATGTCCGTATGAGCGCTAAGGAATATGGGCTAAATAAATATGCTATCATCGTGGGGCGCGGACGTTCGGAAAATTAAAGCAATTTATTTTGTGTCCTCCTTCTCCATTTAAAATGCTAAGTTTACACAGAAAAAGGGTGTATTAAAGAATGTGTGAGCCTGCGATTGCCGCATGACAGTTGGAATCCGGGCAGACCAATACCACTATAATCAATTTCTTTTTCGCTATTCATTTTTTCTATTTGCGAGCTAACATTAACAGACCACCACCACATTTCACCTGCATGGTGTATACTACTAACTCTAAGAATCACTCCTCACTTCGTCAAGTACATTATGAGAGCACACAGATGAAATTTAGAGATATGTAACTATTTGTCGCAATTTCTAGGATTTCACCAAGTAATTAACCAGAAAAGTATAACCAAAATTAGCAGCCAAAATTATCAAGAATTGACAACTGAAAATTAATTGTAGTATAACTGCTCTCCTCTCTCTTCTCTCTCTCTCTCTCTTCTATATATATATAATATATTAGTAGATATATATACTATTATATAATATAGGTATATACTGATATATATAGTATATATATAGCATATATAATATACTATATACTATATACTATACTATAGGTATAGCGAATATATAGTTAGTATACGTAATATAATCAGTATATGATATATTATTAAATAAGTACTTTTTTATTTAACTTTTTTAAAAAATTAGTTCTATATTTTGTTTCACCCCCCCCCCCCTCATAATTTTTTTGGGCAAACAAGGGCAGCCCCAACATTTGGGATTAGATATTTGTGACGTTTTCGAGAGCGAGGCTTTGCTGGAACAAATGCCTCATACAAAGACAAAATAAGAATAAGGTTTCTTTTACGTTGCCATTGCACAACCCAGTGTTTTGAAAGCATTATAATTATGTTTTCTTGGAGGCACAAATCGAAATTACTCTCCAGTCAATGATCCTTATGAAAAGTAATGTTTCGCAAGAGAATAAAGATGATGCTTAATGTAAAATTAGCGCGTTCTGTGGTATAAGACATTTTAGAACATTATCTCTCATTAGTGAATTAAATAGTAACATTGAATATATTTTATTACATTAGTTGCTTTATTTTTTTAGAGGAGGCCCCGGCATCCGTGCTTCGGCCCGGTCACCCCGCCTGACGATATATATATATAATATATGACTATATATTATATAGTATATATATCATCTATATATATAATATAGTATATAGTATATATATTATTATATATATGATATATATATAAGTATATATAGATACTATATATATATATATTATATATATATATATCATATTATATATACTATATATATACTATATATCATATATTTATATATATAGATATATCATACTATAGTATATATATATAGTATATAGCATATATATATGATACTATATATATATATATATATATATATATATAGTGATTAGTAACTATAGTAGTAGTATAGTACCTATAGTATAGCAGTATACTAATATAAACTAGCCTTTTAACGTGCTTTTCCCCTATGCAGGCGGCAACACGCGGACCAACAGGAAATCGAACTTTGTAGGCCGGCTATCCCAAACCGCGGCCACCAACGTGTTTCGCAGTTCGAATTTTAATTTTTGCCCCAGATAGATAAAACTCAACAGCTACTCCGGTAAGGATTTGAACCAGCGTCCTCTCGTATGAGAGGCGGCGGCTCAACCTCCTGCGCCACTAGGCGCATACTATATATCATAGTACTATATATATACTATATATATATATATATATATACTATATACTATATATAGTCATAGTATAGTATTTAAGTTATTTCGTATACATACTATATATATATATATAAGTAGTATATATAGTATATATATATATATAGTATATATATTATATATATATATGTATATACTATATATATATATATGATCATCTATCATATATATATAGTATATACATATATATATATATATACCACATATATATATATATATATAGTATATATAGTAGTAATATACTATATAGTATAAAATATATAGTAGTATAGGTAGTATATTATAGTATATAATATAATATATATATATATATATATATATATATATATACTATATAAGTATACCAAATATTACTATAGTACCTATATATATATTTTATATATAATATATATATATATATAGTATAGTAGTAAGTACTATATACGTATATATATATATATATATATATCATATATATATATATACTATATATATATATATATACTATATGGCGTATATTACTATATATTATTATTATCATATAATATAGTATATGATATATATATCAATATATATATATATACTCATCACTATGTAATAGTATATATTATACAGTATATATTTAATATATATATATAGTATTATAGTATATATAGTATATAGTATATTATATATATATATATGATACTATATATACGTATATATGTATATATATATATATATAGAGGTATATATATATATTAATATATATATAGTATATATATATTATATATATATAATAGTATATAATATTATATTACTATAATTATATTATATACTATCACTATAATATATATATAATATATACTATATAATTATATATATTATATAATACGATATCAATCATTCCGCATCCGAAATAATGGCATCTGCTACATCACTAACATATATATATATATAATAGTGATAGTATAATAGTATCATATAGTATATATTACGTATATACTATAGTATCATATATATATAATATAATACTAAGTATATATATATATATATATTTACATTGCATAAATGAATAATGACGTTTACAGAGTTGTGTCGCGTGTGAAGAAAGAGGTAATGAGGCAGATTAATTGAAAGCACTATTGAGGATGCGTTTGGTCATGTGAGAAAACAGGGATGGAGTGATAGTCGGTTGGTTTAAGCCGATGTTAGTGGGTGACGTGTGCTGCATGCGCCGAATACGACCGGCGGGCAGACCGAAGAAAAAAGGTGGATTGAATCAGTAAAGGAATGCCCTGGAGGAGAGAAATTAAAAGTTTGGCAGAGGCGAGAAGAAAGCGTGCATGCTATGAGGACATGAATGGCGGCAGTTTTGTTGAGTGGTTATGGCGTGGCCCACCTGGGCCAAGGGATGAACCCCACATTGACGCACGAGATGCGTATAGAGGTGTGTTGGGAATCGACCGACGCTGGGGAGAAACCGCAAAGAAAAAAGCTGATGTGGATCAGTAAAGATGCCTGGAGGACGAGAAAGTGGAGCTTGCAATGCGCGAGAAAGAAAGGTACCATAATTGGAGTGGAATGGCGAAAGTTTTGTGACCCGGGGGTCTATGGTTGTGGGTCCACCTGGGGCCAAAAGGCATGAGCCCCGACATTGACGAGATGCTATAGTGAGGGTCCGTCGTGGTCCGTGTGATGCTCTAGGGGTGGATTTTCTGACTGCATCGAGTTCTCACTAAATGGTCACATGATTAGGGGGCGGTAAGCTTTTGCTTTCTTTTCGACTTGATTCATTATATGTCTACTACTTTCTGTTCTTCGCATGCATGCTTACGTACCTACCCCCACTCTTGGCCGAGAGAAGGCTGGCGTAATATATTATTTATACTAGTAATATATATATATATATATATATATATATATATGATATAGTATATTATAGTATATAATATATATATATATATATATATACTATAGTAATAGTATATATATATAGTATATAATATACTATAATATTAATAATAATAATAATAAGTAATAGAGTATTGATAAATATATATAATAATAATAATAATAATAATAATAATAATAATAATAATAATAATAATAATAATAATAATAATAATAATAATAATAATAATAATAATAATAATAATAATAATAATAATAATAATAATAATAATAATAATAATAATATATAGCTACAAATATGTGCATTATGGCAATGGCTATCCTTATGATCGATAATTTGAATTCTCATGGCATCTTGAACGTTGGAGCAGTTATTGTAAGTACAAAAAGGAAATGCTGTTATAGCAATTTTCCGTATTAGTGTTTTATGAAGCACATTAAATATTGATTATTCTTAATAACTTAATTTCATTTGGTCTTCATAGTCATACTAGTTCATAATTTTGATATCATTTATGTTAATAATTTACTTTCATTTAGTGTTCTTAGTCATACATGTTTAATTTTTTTAATTTTTTATATTTTTTTATAACACTTGTGTGGTTTATTTACACTGTCTTAAAGATCTTTTTTTTTTATTTAAAGTATTTAAAAGATTACATTATAGATTAATTCAGAAATAATTAATATATATATATCATATATATCTTTC
>JABUQX010003553.1:12500-15285 GCA_015478945.1 Trachelipus rathkii | reverse complement strand
TATATATATATATATATATATATATATATATATATATATATATATATATATATATATATATATATATATATATATATATATATATAAATATATAGATATATTTATATATATATATATATATATATATATTATATTAATCTATATCTATATATATATATTAATATATATATATATATATATATATAATAAAGGGGTTACAAGAAGTTTTAACGGCTTTGTCTGCAGAATCAGTAAGAATTGAGTATTCGGGTGGAAATCTCTAAGGAAGATTTAAACTCGAAAGAAACTTTGGATTTACATACCTGCCCAGGTAAATAATCTCTTTGGATAAGTAATCTCTCTGAGTATTTAACGGTGAATAATTTTAATTCCTACTACTACTACTACTACTACTACTACTACTACTACTACTACTACTACTACTATAACTAATACTAATACTAATACTATGTATTATCATTTATTATTAATTATTTTTATTATTTTCATTATTTTATTATTTTTATTATTTTAATTTATTTAATTTTTTATTATTTTTATTATATTTATTATATTTATTATATTAATTATATTAATTATTTCTATTAATTTTATTATTTTTATTATTTTTTTCACTAATTTCATTGATTTTATTATTTTTATTATTTATTATTTTTATTATTTTTATTATTTTTATTATATTTATTATTTATTATTTATTTTTTTTATTATTTATTATTTATTATTTTCTATTTATTATTTATTATTTATTATTACTATTTATATTTATTATTATTATTTATTATTATTATTTATTATTATTTTTATTATTTCTATTATTTATTATTTATTATTTATTATTTATTATTTATTATTTATTATTTATTATTTATTATTTATTATTTATTATTTATTATTTATTATTTATTATTATTATTTTATATATTATTTATTATTTATTATTTTATTATTTATTATTTATTATTATTATTTACTGTTTATTATTTATTATTTATTATTTATGTTATTTTTTATTATTATTATTGTTTATTATTACAATTTTTTATTTTTATTATTATTATTATTATTATTATTATTTTTTTTTTATTATTATTATATTATTATTATTATTATTATAATAATTTTTTATTATTATTGATTATTATTATTATTATTATTATTATTATTATTATTATTATTATTATTATTATTATTATTATTATATTATTATTATTTATTATTATATTATTATTATTATTTTATTATTATTATTATTATTATAATTATCTATATACTATTATTTTAAACATGCAAATTTTTCCCCTCTATTTTCGACCTTTTATTTTGCCCATAAAATAACGATATATCGATATATAATAAAAAAAAATTACAGTGTATTAAAAAATTAATTTAATCAACATTTATCTACATCGAATATTCCTATAAAATAACGAAATTTATATAAAAAGAATATACAGCAATTAATTTTGAGCTTCATAAAAAATTTAAAATTAAAATTAAAATGTAAAAATTTAAGTTTTATTTATATATATTTAGTATATAGACTAACTATGAATAAAAAAAAAAGGAAAAAAAGCAGTAAAAAAATGGATTCAAATAGTATTTGAAAAATAAGCATTATATATATATATATATAATATAATATAAATATAAATTATATAATATATATATATATATATATATATATATATATATATATATATATATATATATATATATATATATATATATATATATATATATATATATATATTATATATATATATATAATATAATATATTATATATATATATATATATATATATATAATACTGCAGCCAGCGAGCAAAGGAGCAAAGGCGGACATGCCAACATGTAGCTCGCTTTTTAGGCAAGCCTGAACGTTCGCGTTCCAGGGGAGCATAGCGACGTTGATTGTTTATTATTATTATTATTATTATTATTTGTTTATTATTTAATATTACTATTTGTTTATTATTTATTATTATTACTTTTGTTATTCTTCTAATACTCCTACTACAAACTACTAAATTACATTAAGGAAAAGTTACTTTGAGCAAAGGTTTGTTTTTAACCCAATTTCCTTATTTATCAAAAAGTTTAAGTGTCATATTTATTTATTTTTGGAAAAAAAGAAAAAGAAAAATTCAAAAGTATTTAATATATTGAGAGAGTTTTTGATAAGTGAAAGTTGAGAGAAATGATAAAGATTAATATATATTTAGGTGATACTCGCATGTTAATATATCTTAAATTGTAAAGTTGTAGAACAAAAAGTTATAAACTTTATAAATTACCTATCTCATCATTGATACAATGGTAAATATGACATCATTTTTAAAAATTTAGGAAAAATTAATTTTTTACATAAAGATGTAAATGCAAAAAACAATCTCGTTAATTTTTAAACGTGTTTAAAAAAATAATAAATAAATAAATAACACGATTTTCTGGTTTATGTATTTTTTTTTTCTAATTATTTTCACAAAGTAATATATTATTTTACTAATTTATATTGTTAAATACTATTTAGTTAATTTTATTATCTTGAGAATAGCTACTTTCCCATAATTGAATTGTATGGAAAAACCGGTTTTAAAAGGTTATTAAATTATAAACATCATAAAAAAAATATAAATAAAAGAAACTTCTTTTTTTTTTTTTTTTTTTTTTTATTGCTGAGTATTGAAAAAATTTCCCAAAGATAAATTGTTCGAAAAATAAACCATTGTTAATTTAGAATTAGATAATCTTTAAAAAATTTTTTTTTTAAGGACTCACTAGT
>JABUQX010003553.1:0-2500 GCA_015478945.1 Trachelipus rathkii | reverse complement strand
TAGTCCATGTAACCTCCTTTCAAAACACAAAATCTAATAACTAGTTTTTGTATACATGGTTATTAGGTTATTAGAATTGTTAGGTTATGTTATTAGGCTAGGTTAAGTTAGGTTAGGTTAGGTTAGGTTAGGTTAGGTTAGGTTAGGTTAAGTTGACTTACTGTTTTTGTCCATACATACATTAACGTAAATAAATTATATTTTGTGATTTACATAACTATTATAAATTTTAGCTATTGAGAGAATTATATTTTGAAAATATTATAAAAATGTTAGTAATGTGAAATTTATTGGAAGCAAAGTGGCAATAGGGTAGAAGAATGAAGGAATATTATAAAACAAAGAGAAATTAGGTAATTCTAGGATAATAATTTTGAAATTTGAAAATGAAAACTAATTAATTTAAAGAAATTAGGCATACAAATATATACAAGAACGTATTATTATTATTATTATTATTATTATTATTATTATTATTATTATTATTATTATTATTATTATTATTATTATTATTATTATTATTATTATTATTATTATTATTATTATTATTATTAAATCTACAAAAAACAAATTACCTAGTAATCACAAATCAAAAGAACCCTGTTCAACTAAATGTAAGAGCAAAAAATATAACTATAAATCGGCTATCGTCTGCCAAGTTACTAGGTGTTATCCTTGATGACAAGCTTTCTTTCAAAGAACACATAAATAGTCTCATTAGCAAATTGTCTTATGCTAACTATGCATTCCTTAAGATAAGGAATTTTGTTCCTAAATATATTTTAAAAAACCTTTACTATAGTCTTGTTTATCCTCACCTACTCTACTGTCTTTCAGTATGGGGTTGTGCAAGTGAATACCTGCTACAACCTCTAATCGTTATGCAAAAAAAATAATTCGTGTAATATCAGGGCCCCGAAACTACCGTGAACACACAACTCCACTATTCAAAAATTTGTCTATACTAAAACTTAATGATATTTATACCCTAACAGTAAGTAGTCACATCTTTAAATTCACAAATGGAACTGCAAATGAACTTTTGACTAACATACTTGTACAAAACCAAACTTTAAGAACAAACAATCTCCGTAGCACAAATTCCCACCTTAGACAAAGCAAAATTCACCCTAACAAAAGAGCGAAGGGCCATCTCATATAAGGGCATAAAATTGTGGAATAATCTCCCTAAAAATGTACAGGAGTCAATCACCATTGGGTCGTTTCGTAGAAATATCAGAAGCTTCTTATTATCTAAATACTAACGAGGACATTCCTACCCTCGTTAGGTCATATTCTACGTCGAATGGTGACGATTCCTATAGCAGTCATTAATAATTTTCTTTAGCTCTCATAATTTCTCTTAGAATTTAAAAGTCAATGATGATAGGGGTTTGATATTATGAATACTAATATAACCATTATTATTATTATTATTATTATTATTATTATTATTATTATTATTATTATTATTATTATTTTATTATTATTATTATTATTATTATTATTATTATTATTATTATTATTATTATTATTATTATTATTATTTATATTATTTATTATTTATTAATTAATTATTTATTATTATTATTATTATTATTATTATTATTATTAATTATTATTATTATTATTATTATTATTATTATTATTATTATTATTATTATTATTATTGTACACTCAACACAGTTACCCTTTATTTGCACAACTTATGGACCATTATTAACATTATTGAGGTTATTGATGTAATTATAATGGTATAATTATTATTATTGTGTTATTACAATTATTTTTATTACTAATGCTATTATTACTATCATTATTACTATATTTACTACTAGTTGTACTAATAGTGTTGGTGGTATTATTATTATTATTATTATTATTATTATTATTATTATTATTATTATTATTATTATTATTATTATTATTATTTATTATTATTAGTTAATAATTGTATTATCATTTATTATTATTATTTTTTTATACTATTGTTATTATTTTTATTATTATTATTATTATTATTAATTTATTTTATTATTCATTATTATTATTATTATTATTATTATTGTTATATTATTATTTTATTATTATTATTATTATTATTATTATTATTATTATTATTATTATTATTATTATTATTATTATTATTATTATTATTATTAATTATTATTAATTATTATTATTCATTATTTATTATTATTTTATATTATTATTTATTATCATTATATTATTTATATTATCTTATATTATTATTATTATTATTATTATTATTTTTAATTCTTATTTGTTATTATTATCATTTTAAAAACTATTATTATTCTGAATAAATATTATTTTTTATTATTATTTATTATTATTATTGTTGCTATCATTGTTTTTATTATTATTATTATTAAGTTATTATTATTATTATTTATTATTATTTTATTAATTATTATTATTATTATTATTATTATAATTATTATTTATTATTATTATTATATTATTATTATTATTATTA
>JABUQX010003552.1:42500-66270 GCA_015478945.1 Trachelipus rathkii | reverse complement strand
ACAAAAATTATATTTAAAATAAAGTGTAACTAAATTTGTAGTTCCCAAAATTTATTAATAGATGAAGGTTTCTCCCCTTAATAACCTACCTCAGAAATTTTTAATGAATTTTTGTAATATGTTTCTCCTTTAAAATAATACTCTATTTAATATACTGAGACAAGTATGACATAGCAGTAATATATATAATAAATATTATTTAGTTATAAATACTGTTTGTTATAAAATTAATATTTGTATAACCGTTCTATTCTATGCTTCTATATTCACGATAAAGAGCAAATGTTATGACTCAAGTATATTAAGCTATCATCAATAAATCTAAATATTGTTTAAGTATATGTATTGATAAAATAAATATTAAGTATAGTGAAATACAACCGTGGTTTAAATATGCTATTTGCTAGCTTTTCCTCTTCTGAATCATTCATGTTGACCACATATTCTGAAATAGCATAAGTAACTATAATTTTAATTGCCTTTTACAAAAAGGTTTGATTAAAATATATATTAGTCATAAAAGTAATTATAATAGATTAATATTTATTCTAGAATTTATATTCTCTATTTTAATAAGTTATAAGTATTGAAATAAATAGTATTGTATATTTACTATTATATATAAAATAATCACAACATAAATACGACAATATACACTCAAATCCTAACCTGATCCGTCGACCCTCTCCGATTAAAACCAGGTTAATCTTAGCACAGCTGCATTCCGCCACTCCTAAATCGCTCTATGATATTCACCTCTATTTAGTCACTTTCATAACAGGTAGTCATCAATAATTAGGTAGCATGCGTTCTCCCGCTTTTTTTTGCCAACTAATCGCTTAGGAATGAATTCATTGTTTTACTCTACGGAGAACGCCTACTGCTGTCGTATTGTGCTGAGAAAAAGTCATAATAATAATGAACAATTAGCAATAGGTTATATGAAATCAAACAGAGAGTAAATGATAGAGTGTGTCATGAATCACAGCTCTATCGTACAGTAATCTCATCTTCCTCAACTAAATTCACTTTTCTCCCCTATACTAAATCCTCAATTATGGTTCGTAATTGCCTTTTGTTTTCTCGGATAATCATATGCTCCAAAGAGTATATCGATATAATCATGGCTATATATGATACCTGACATAGCGTATATAATAGCTTGGTGAAAAGAACTCTCGTTCTATCCTAATTACTACTAACTAATTTTTCGTCATTCATGTGCCACAAGAGTCACGGTGCTAAGGTGTATTATGATTTCGACTATGCATACGAGAGCTTTGGTTTTGCCTCTGAAGACAGTATCGACCATAACCACGTAAAAGGGAAGTGTAGATGACCCTTCTTGCTCTCCTAATTGAATAAAAATTTCTTGGACCTTTCTTATCTAATCGGTCTATTAAGAGTATACCAATAATTAACTTCACCACTGATAAATTCGACCACTGTCCATTTTCCATCAAATACACTAGTAGTATGCATGAAGATAACAGGATAAGTCCTATGTACTGAACACAAAGTACAACATTCTATAGTAATATAGAGTCATTAGCTCTCTTCGGACGTTCTTTTTTATCATTTTCTAATAAATCCACCATGTGAGGACGTATTCCGGTTTTATCCTCACTAACAGATCCCTCCAATTGATTAGGCATGCTCATTTCCCGTCTCAGGGTGCCTTAATCGCAATCCCACCACCAATAATCAGTGCTTTCACCTGTCGATATTTCTACCGTTACTCTTACCGAGTCTTATGTACTGTCACTGAAAGAATTACTGAGAACTATCTCCAAGACTCTAAACGAATTCGAAACGTCCGGAAGGCCAGGTTGGCCCAGATGGCATTGAATACCACCTTCGGTGTTTATTGAAAAGAGTGTGCATCTGAGGCTGCGTCACTATCTTCGAAAACTTTACAATGGCTCATACTTCACCCTTAGTTGGAACTCGTTTTGTCCTTAACTATACGTTATCTTAACACTTTATCACTCTCACATCATGGCGTGGAGATATACCACCAGCTTTTATTGATCCACCACACTATCCTCTCCAATGGCTGAACACATATAAAGCTCTGTAGCCATACTCTGTCTTCTGATCGCTATAAAACTACAACTATCGTACAGTGTTTCCTTTTAACGGAACAAATATATGTAGCTGCCATTAACTTGCAAAACTACATCATATTACTATCTATAAATATGTGTATATGCTGTCATCGGCAAGCTATATAAACACAATATTTTTACCGAGTAAGGCCTTTTTTGTTCAATTGTTTTCCATAATCCGATCATCTATATAGAATTTCTCTACTACTATATTATCATTATCGTCTCACACTCTCTCTCACAGTGAGAATGGTTACACTCTCTCGCAGACTCGAATCTCGAGATAAATAAAACTAGGTAGATTCCTCTTTTCCTGATACTCACTCTTTCTATAATATGTCATTATTCTCGCGCGCGTTTATTAAGGATCTATTGGGTGTCCGTGCGAGAAACAAGGATTCTGTAGGTGATATCGTTATCATCCTAAAAGCTTGCGCTTTAATAATACACATAATACTATGTACAGATAAGCAGGTATGGCGCTTGTGTGGAGCATATCAGTGCAATTATTATACTGTCTCCTTTAAGCTAACACTTCCTTGTGGATTATCCTCCTCTTATCTTTCTCTGAGAGCTAATTTTACTGCTTATCTGAGTGTTTTCTCTTCTAGATGTTTCGTTCCTATTTTCAATCTCTCTCTGCGAGAGAGAGCATACACTCTCTCCATACTTTCTTATAATATGTCTTTCCATAATGGTCAGCAAGCACGTTTGTCACATCAAAAAATGGTTCTGTTTTGATCTATACAACCTTATAGTGCTATTCTCTTCTTTTCATCAAACGAATCATATATCATATAGCTGCATTCTAACTCCTCTCTTTGTTCTAACATATGTACATGAAATTATGCCCGTATCACTATCAAAAACTCACACCAGATCCTGTCCGACTCATTTTAGAGTAGGCTGATTTCCTCCCTTCGATATCAAAATAATACTAGAGTTGGATAACCCTCGTGCGTTCTACTCCAGTCTTATATCTTGATTACAATATCTGACCCGATTTGGTTATTCTCACTGAAATAAATTTAACTCTTCAAAAGCAGTGAGAAACGTTATACCGTAATCTTTTGAAGGTTTCAACTCCCTTTTTTGATAATCTTCAATATCTTATACTATTCAAAATCATCGAGCCCTCTTCCTTACAAAACTCCTTCCCTTAAACTTTCACAAATGAATACACACCATTCAAGCTTCATAATGTTTTTCTTTACGACTCTCTCTTTAATCGACAAAATTTATATGAATGCGCACTATCTTCTAAGATTAAACGAACACTAGATACAACTCGATAAAAGATAAAGTGCTGTTGATAGAGGATGCTTGTGTAGAGATCCTGGCGGACGAGTGGTCCGGTTCGTTGCTTTTAAATTAGTTCAACTGGCTCATCAAGACAAGTGGCAAGAAGTCACACGCGTAGTGTACAGAAAATTAGCGTATGAAATTTTTTTTCTCTTCCTAGCTCTAAGATGCACCAGCGTATAAAGTGATAAAGAGTCTTATTTCCTTTAATTCATTTCGGCACCCTGTGGGATTAGTACTAGTTCCCACAATATTCCCGCTTGGCGAGATTTTGGTGAATTCCGCGTCTGTTATATACGCAACCACTCACTGACTTAGTAGATGTAGAAGTTAAATATAAACAATGAATAGACTAAGGCTATAAGACTAAAAACTGTCCATTACTTTCATGACTCCCTTGCACCCTCTTCTCTGTCGTCGTGACGTCAGGCATGCTATCGGTATCCTCTCTCTCCGGTTATGTCGTGGTAGTTATACAACGGCACTCGCTCGATGTGTATTACCGTCTCGTTATTTCACTCCACCATTGGCGTCGCCTCGATAAAGTTTACAAGAAAAGGTTGCCTGTTGTTCTTTACTCATTCATCTAATAGTATTGACAGTAATAATATAGCTTTGAGACTCAAAGGAATACGACTCGTCGTTTCATCCTCCTCCTTTCCAGATCCCCATCTGTTTTGTTGCACACGTAACCATTTCTCTCTTGTAATTTTCCAACCCTATTACTCTCTAACTACTCTATCCTTCTATTATAGAAGTTCTCCCGAGTCTCAATTTATTATGATATAATACTAAAAAACATTATCACCACCCCGAATAGGTATTTGCTTTTTAATTGGTATTTTTTTTATAGAATTTTTTTTTATGTCTGATTTAATAGCAGATCAATTTTGAGTAAGTAACTTCTCCATCTTATTTTAAAGTTTTCTTTATGTAATTTTTTTTTTATTAGGTATTTATATCTTTTTGACCCTCCCACCCGTTATTGAGGAGAAAAGGGGCATGTGCCACCATGGATGGATGGTAGGTTTGATATCATTTGATAAAAATAGAGATTATATATATTCACCAATTATAATATATATATAGATATGTTATAAATTAGTTATCATATATATATATAATGTATATAATATATATTAATACGGTGAGTATCAATAGTGTAATGCTAAAAATGCAAAAATAGCGTTATTTAGTAGAATACTATATATCTATACAGTGGCTATCCATCAAAATTAACATATACTTGATTCTAATATATCTTTGAAGATTATATAAACTCACATAAAGACGTAATACTTATAGTGAGTATATAAATCGTGTACTACGTGGTATTATATATATATTATATATACACAAAATTCTAGTGCTAAAAATCGTGCTAAAACTAGATAAGCATTTCTTATCGAGCTATATATATATATATAGTAAGCACTTATTATAATAATGACTAATAAATAATAATAACAACTTTACATCTATATACAATAAAATAATAAGATAAAAAATACTAATATATTTATTATAAATAATCTATATATGTTAATACCTAAAAGCATAATGGATACTTAACTTAATACCTAATTTAACCTAACTACAAACCCTTATTTATTTGTTTTTATGATTTATATTTTTTTATAATATTAACATATTGAATATATAATCCTAAATATATTACACACATACGTCAGTATATATATATAGTTTCACTGAATATTAATTATCAAAAATTATCTTTAATCTTGGTAGAACAATATATAAAACATAGTGTCGAGTTATTATAGATTACCACTGTTTCACAGAGTGATCAAGATTTTACCACTGCTAGTTGCTCCACCTTATATACATAAAATCTGATGCTAGAAACATTTTTAACTAACACTCCAAAAACGATTCGCGTACACTACATACCAATAAATATTTGAGTGATAAAACATAATACATCTCCCCAAATATTAACAGAAACAGTAGCTTCTATGCGCAGATGCATAGTGAACAATGTTTTTTGCACTGTACCACTCTATATTTAAAAAAAATGATTATATGATTATTGAGTGCTTTTAAATTGTTATAGTAATTATTTTATGTATAATTTATTAATTATATCGATCTCCTAATCCTAAAAAGCGTTATTTTGATAAATTGTACATTATGAATTTTTATTAAGTCTATGTCATAAGTTCATTTTTTTTATATTTAATTATATTTCTTGTTTTTAATAAATTAAATTGTAACGAGTTGTATTATTTTATATATTTGTCCTTGAATAAATGTGATTAAATATTGTTAATATATTATTATACCATTTAATTTTGATAATATATCACCATTTTATAAGCTAGTTAAGAATAAACCGTGTGTTAGTAACGACTAGAGTTGATTAATATTATAGCAAAGATGTCAGCACATATAATATATATAGCGCCCACATAGTGATTAATTGTAAATAACAAAAATAGTTAAATTGACGAGAACCAAATTTCAGGAATTTGTAGTGAAACAGAGTGTTTGAGGAGCAGAACATTAGTTGGCAAATCCGAAGAGTAGCGCCTAATTCGAATCTTTTAACCGTAATAGTAATGAATTTAGTAGATATGGGGTGGGGTATGGAGAATCGGAAGGAGCTTTTGATCACAATAGAAATTATTTTTTGGTGGGAGGGAGAATTGTTATCTATTGTAGAAGAGGTCATCGATTATATTGCATTTGGGTAATATAAGTTTTAAGAACAAAACGTCATTAGAGAACGAACATGTATCAAATTTAGGAAATCTGGCATACTTAAGATCATAGAATAAGATAGAAGAAGGTGAAGGAGAACTAAACGGGCGAAGGATAGGAGGAAGTGGCAAATGGGAGGAGGAACGGGAGGAATTGAGAAGTATGGTAATGGATTGAGCTCAAAGCGAATTGATATAACATTATCTAAAGTTAGAAAGAATATGAATTAACAAGATGACGGTACGATGAAATAAAAAGCACATAATCAAGTACAAGTTAGTAGAACGGCCGCGGAGACATACCTGTAGATAATTGATAATCACACGAAAGAGTAAAGAAAGCAGAGCCTATAATGAGTGAGATTGATGTTATAGTTTTAAGGGAGAGGAAAAGTTATAAAGACGAGTTACCGATGTTAACGCACATAACCCACTGAACACCAGAGTAGAACTGAGGAGAGGAGAGAATCATGAGCCCGAGACTAATTGAGCTGTTTAATGTCTGAAGAATTATTGGGCAATGTGTTAATGCTAATTAATATACAAAACTAGTAAAAATTGTTAATAGTTTATGCACATACATTGTTTTGATTAGACTGCCATCTTATATGTGTGAGATGAGTCTGTGAGGGCGAACAGGTAAACCTGCAAAGTAGATGAGAATTGTATTTTGTAAAAATTATCAATTCAATAATTGATAAATTCTAATGTTATAAAATGAGTGGAATGTCTGACTACCTCAGGTTTATTCAATTCCCCAATAAGTGTAAGTTATGTTTAGAAAGTTAAATCTTCAGATATTTTAAAGTGCGTTAATATGGTAGAGAGATAATAATCATCTTTTTAGGTGCTATTTTTACCTTACTAACAACAAGACCAAATCCACTCACAAGAAGGACCGGAGCGGAGCCTAGCGGTTGGAAGAGGATAGTTATGTAGTCAGAGGGATGATAAGAGTGAGAAAAGAAAGAAACTGAAGATCTTGGAAGCGAGACGAGAAGGGAGAGAGTGTACGAGAGTCACCACCAGCGACCGAGAGAGAAGAACCGGAGGATGTAAGGTGGATGGAAATGGATCGAATATGGTAGTTGGTAAAGGACAGTTGATGAAGAAAGAAGAATAGGTATGCGCTGCGGAGAGATGACTAGTATAATAGAGTAATAGAGTTAAATAGAACTCTTAAGTATCCAAAAATAGTGATTCGGATAGTGAAGAAGAGAGAGAGAAGAGAAGTATATTGAGAGTGGGGAATAAGATAATAATGAGAATGAGATTTCGTTAAGAGTGAGAGTTGTATAGTTAGCCGTAAAAGTTAAATATAACGAAACGATTTATTCAAGTATTTACAAATATATTATAATATAAGATGCATATAATTCCTACGTAATACTATACGATACTATATATATTATATATATATATATAGAGTAATATATGTGTAATAATAGTATATTAGAATTATAATTAGGTAATATATTTAATATATGTAATATGGATATATTATGTATATTAATAATTTTTGTATTAGTAGAATATATATATATATATTTAGTATATAAATAGTGTGAATCAATATTCGTCACTTAAAGTTACATTTTACCGAGATATAATAATAAGATGGATCTGGAAATTATATATTGTTATTCATACGGATTTGGAAAAAAGTAATTTAAACTATCATAAATCATAACAGTATAAACATCTTATAAAAAAAAAAATCACATAAAACAAGTAACTATCTAATATTACTCGACCTCAGTAAACCTATTCTTATATAATTAGAAAATTCAGTAATAAATTCTCCTCATTAATACAAACAAAAAGAACAATTTTTTATATTTTTAAATTAAAATAATTTCTATTTTTCAAAAATTAAAACGAGTATTAAGACTCTCAAGTTGTTATATTACACACAAAAACAGTATGATACACACAAAACACCAGTAATTTATCCAAGTCAATACTATTAGGCGCTGATGTACTGGTTCTAGTTATTTAAATACGGAAAGGGCTAATAAAGTATAATTCTTAATGGTGCTGAAGAATATTAAAGGCTGATAATTGTATAAGTTATAGTAGTAAAGTCAAAATCTGCAAGAGTTAACACCTCCTTTTTAATGTTATTTAAATGAATAATCGTTTTAAATTACTATAATGATTATACGCATATAAATTCTAAGAAAGAACAAATAAATGTTTAATTATTTAACGGTTGTACTTTTTTTATATCACCCTTCAGTATATATTAATATTAATATATTTATATATATATTATTAACATTATACTATTATTATATGGGAAGCTACTTTTAAATAAATATCTTGCTCATAATGATATGTGAGGGAGTATTAGAATAACGCATAGGATTTTAATAATCACATAGATTAAACAACACGTGTAATATGTAGTCGCTAGACTACGTCTAATAATGTATAACTTGAGTTAATTATTATACGTGTAACATAGTTAAGAGTTATGAAAAGAATGCATCTATGATACTTATAAATATACGTAAGAAACTCTAATCTGCATGCGATTTATAATGATCAAACAATCCTATTTTTTTAAATGCCTGGGTTAATATGAATAATTTTAAATTTAATTATCACAAATAGTTTTATTTATATATAGTAATATATATTGAGTATTTATAATAAATAAATATAATTTTCATCCATATAGCAATATATTTGAATTGTGAAATATATTATTATTATATATATATATAGAGAAATATTAATAATTTTGGTTATTAGTACTTAAATATTAAAAACGAATATAAAAAGATTTCGATTCTGTACGAGCATTATATTAGACTACCTATTTAGTTTTATCTTTATATATAAGGTGACTTCTGATACTGACGATTAAAGTCTATTCGATATAAATTCCCTCCGTGAATAGGCTCTTCCAAAAGTCATTCTGATAGTATATCGTATATATTGTATGTTCTCAATAATCTTCTAATGATAATAATAACATGATCACCGTAACGATACTGTATTTCATCATAAACGTTGCCTAGTATTCATTAACACATAATATTCGTAAAATATTATATACCATTCGTCTATGTATTAATATTTGGATTAGTTAAATATTACTTCATTACTACGTCTGAATATTGTGAATATATAATATATTAAAGTCTCTTAGAATAAAGCTTGTATACGTTAAAAAGTAGAATGTTGCTAGTAGAGTAATTATGCGAAATAAACTCGTGAACTAAAGTGATATTAATACCAATATTACTGTATATATTAATGAATACAACATTAATAAAGGAAGTTGGTTTAGAATTATTATTGAGTAATTTTTATAGATAGAATGGTATATTATAAGCTATGAGTTAGAGGTGTAAGAGGTTTAGTATCACTGTGCGTTAGGTTAGTGAGAGAGTATATTTATTGTCGCCTCATGTATTTTTTATTTCAGTTTGTAGAATAAGATAATAGAAAAACATTGATTGTATCTCATGACTACTCTTTTATGATCATTGAGAGTTAATTATATCACATAGTCTTTTTGAATAATATTCTAAACTAAAATACATAATTAGTTGTGGAAAATGAAATTAGATAATGTAGAAAATATAGTTATGGCGAGATTTGGAAATAAAACATTATGTGTAGAGTAACATACATTCTTCTTGTGTTGTAAAGTATTTATGTTAACGTGAAACAATGTATAAACTTAGTAAGTTAAGATGACGCTTACGTCTATTAGAAAGATATATATTGCTTATGAAAACAATTAATATTCGATTACTTAAATATAAGAACAAGTCAAAATTGGCGGAGTCATAAATGTGCAGAATAGTTTGTACTATCAATTAATGTACCTAAATGCCGTTAGTTGTGTGGAAGGACTAAGTTGAAATGAGCTGGTGGACGGATCTTACATGACGACGTATTGAGTGAGTTGGTTGTTTTACTGTTTGACATCCTGTGTACCATGTATAGTAGTGAGACTAATGTCTGGAATAAGAGATCGGCTATAACGATTATAATTAAAGTACAATGTGCTCAGTAGGACAATCTTAGGTTGTAAGGTGCTTGAAAAATTGTAAAATGAGGAAGAACGTAATAAAGAGTTGCTGTGGCTAAAACTGTGAAGAAGAGGACGCTAATATGAGAAGAAAATGAGAAAGTACGTTGAATAGTTTGGTATTGAAAAGGATGGAGAGATAGTCAAGTCACCGTATAGGAATTAAAAAGTGAATGTATTTTAAGTTAGTATATTTAAGCGATTTAGCTGTGGAGTATGATAAATCGTCAAAGAATGCCTGGGGAGACCCTCAGACTGTAGAATAATATGGAGATTGATGGATAAGTTAAAGAATCTGGAGGACTCAGAGAGAACAGTAACTTAGCGAGAGGACGAGAAGAAAGTGGTGACTAATTCCTTTTCTATTACTGTTTCTCGTTCGGTGCATGTCGTTACGCACTACAAGCTTCTTCTACCCCCGAAGCGTGTGCGGGGAATAAGAATTTGGGGTGATGATGATATTGATGATTATTAATATATAATCTAACAAAATAGATATAGTTACAACTCTATTAGTAATAATTATGAAGATATGATAATCTATTTACATCCAAATATATATATATATATAATAAGTATATATATATATATTATAACGTAATTTTTTAACAAATATTCTAAAGAAAATAAAAGTAATATCGAACGAAAAAAAATAATAATATGAGAGATACCTCGTTTAGGAGATGTATTTCGACCTTAAAACCTTAATATTTTTATTAATATATTTAATTTATATTATAATACTACTGTTTCACTTATATTAGGTATCCGATTATATGGAAATCTGTGATACATTATAACCTTATAATATTATATATATATTAACCTATATTATATATTAAATATATATAATTTATGTACGATAAGATACATATATTTTATACATATATTATAAAAATAAATTTTACGTTATAATATATATATATTTATCAAAAACTAATTAATATAATATAGATATTTACTCTACTGAACTTATTAAAAATTTATTAGGATAACTGAACTCCGAAAAGGTGATTTAGATCTTTTATTCTGAAATTCTTTTATAATAGATAACTTATAAATATATTGGATTATTTAAGATTTTATTCTTATAATAGATTATTATTTATGTAAAATTTGAATTTATAAATTTCTGTCTTCGCCTCGGAGAAGAGTTTACTATTATAAATAGATATAGTATATTTTCAACTATAGAACTTGTGAGCCGTTTATATATATAGATTAACTTGTAAAAATCAGTGTACTTTGTAGATAGCCTACATTAATAGTGATTTGCATTAATTCCTTTGAAAATAATGAAGTATAAATGATGAATTATAAATTTGTAAAATAAATATTAGTTTTTATAGCATCAGTTTTATTAATTCCAAAATCTTGCAAAAAGAATCTGTAAGTTTCCAACTGTATATTAATGTGATAATTGGTAAATCTCTCTTAAATATACATTTAATATATATATTATATATATATATTAAAATATATACTAATATAAATATATGTTTTTATTAGATATATGTTTATATATATTCTTATAAAATATAAAAATAATATGCTAAGATATATATATAATATATACCCGTATATATTAATGATATATATTAATATATTAATAACAACTTTAATGATAGTGCTATAATATATATATATAATATAAATATATAATATTAAAATATACATTTATAATAAATATATATATATATAATACTTACTTAATTAGATATAATCTTCCCAAAATCAAATAATAAAGGTATAATATATATCTATATATATAATATTATATATATATTATATGTATGATATACCTTATATGAGAATTAGATGATATTATTAAGAGTATATATATAGTTAAGTAAGGTATATTATATATAATTCTTTGACTTTTAATTTTTAAATGTCGATGTAAAAATTATACGACTAGCATCTCATTAAGGATACGTTTGAAATAATTATTTTAGAACGTTAAAAGTAAAAATAAATTTACAGATGAGTGATAGTATCATCACTATACACTCAATAGTCAAAAAATTATAAAGAGTGACAGATATATACTAGGGCTAAATAACTTTGTCATTTTATATCTATACATATATATTATATATATAATATATATAATATACTATATTATATAATAAATAAAAAGCCCTATAGTATGAAGGTATGATAATACCTAAAATTAAATATATTTAGCCAAAATATAATAATAATAAAAAAAAACTTTTATTCATATCTAAATGTATATATATAATATATATTACTTATAATATAATTTTATATAATTAGGTTATATATATAAGTTATAAATAAGATATTCTAATGGTTTATTAAAATTTCCACAGTAATTACATGTTTTTATATAGATATATAAAATCGTATACTATTTAAATTGATATTGCATAATTGAAAATTTTGAACAATATTTTCCTGAAATTTATTAAAGTGACAGTTATAATCTATGATTGTAAATTACTGCATGAGAACTTACTTTACAGGATAATGAGATATGCAAATTTGAAAAATTCTACAAAATAGTATGCAACCTATATAGGCGTTAAGATTAATCTAAGGAAAAGCAGTGAAAAGTATTAGCTATAATAATTAAAAAAATAAAAACGTAAGAAGACGTCATAAATCAAAATGAACAAATGAGTCCTTTGTTTATTGAATTAAAAGATATATATATATTATTATATATATCATACAGTCATGTATTCTTTTGATTCTACAAATTATTGGTTGGAATTATGATAGTCATATTGATTTAATATTCGTTCCTTAAATTTGGAGAGAATTGTGTCTATACTTATTACTGATAAAAAGCTTAAAATAAAGATCATTAAAACCAGATCGTATACTAATTATAAACATCTTTAATAATTTTATTGCTAATTGAAAATATACAATATAATGGATAATTATGTATGAATTATGTAAATATAAAAATATATAAACTATAAATAATAATATAATAATTAGCATTGATAATTATAAATTAGTATATATTTATAATAAATATTCTTCAATAATATAATTAATTAGCTAAGAAAGGCAGACTATGGTTAAGCCTATATTTAAAAATTCAATATTCTTTTAAACAGCATTTTTTGAATGTCCTTATATAATAAGAAATTATATCAAAAATATTTAGAAAAATATTTTTTTTGGAAAATGTTTTTTCAAAACTAATTTTGGTATTCTCAAAAAAATGAAAGAATGATTGGTGAAAAATTACTCGAAATATGAGGTTAAGAAAACTTAAAAATTTTGATATTATGGTTTGTGGCGTAATGATAATACAGAGATAAAGAATTTTTTTAAGTTACACGCAAATTTCTAAATTCCCTCGTTATTACATTATATATATATATTATATATACATATATATAGTATTATATATATAATTAAATATTATATAATATAGGTATCAGTATATTTTTATATATATATAAGATATATATAAAAATCGTTAATATTTATAAAATAATTTATTATAATTATAATATAACTAATAATATGTACAAATATATTCTATACAGTAGGGCAAATATATATATATATATTATATAATATATACAAAATAAAAATGTATATATATATAGATAGTGCCTAAAAAAATAAATTATTAATTAAATATTTAGATGTTAGTATATAAAATAAAAACTATGATGATACTATAAGTTTAATTATTAAACAGAATGTGATTACACAGGATGATTCTACTACTGATAATGACGATGATATATAAGAAACTATTTATTTTAATTACTTAGTGATTAAATACATTGTAGTATGTAAACGTTTATGATATTACTATATATAATATAATATATATATAATATAGTATTAGGTATAATACTAGTACTATATATACTCACCAACCCTACTATATAGATAATAAAATATCACAATCATGAAGTATATTAATTCAAAACATATGAAATTTATACTTTCTATAACCAAAAAGTGTGGATTAAATTTAGCGCATTCAAACCGCCACTTAATTTGGACCAGACTTAAATGTACGAGTATATATATAAATATATTATAAATATATATATAATATTTAATATATAAATATACTATAATATAAATGTATATATATTATATATTATATATATATAATAATATATATATATATTATAAAAATAATATTAATAAATATATAAATATATATATATATATATATATATATATATTTAATTACATATAGAGGTATAATAAAATATATATATTATAAAATATCATTAATAATAATATATATATAATATATATATATTATATATATATATATATATATACAATTTTCTTAATACTTATGTCTCCTTCATAATAGGTATATTAATATATACCGTATTCAAGAGTCATTACGTATATAGTGAACTATAAAATAGGTGTACCTAAAATAATATGCTAAATAAATAACACTACTTAAAAAAAATACAACAAATATAATAGCAAATCTAAACTAATAAGTTAGAACTATCAGTTAAAAATCAATATATACTTTTATTTGCGTAGTGCATTGTTGAGCTTCTCACAAGGATGAAGATGTTCGAAGTAAAAGTCTATTTTTTATTCTAAAACAGGTAATTATGATTGAATCTTATTTGTTGCACCACGCAGCTCCTACACATACGTTGCATGTTCTCTGTACATTGTGTTTTATTATAGTAGTAAACCATTATCATAAAAAAAGTTTTTACTTTTCATCTTATATTATAAAATAATACTTTATATCCGTCCTTTTTGTCAAATATTTTATTTTCTGTGTGTGCTAAGTATAGCATTATAGAATTATAGCATTATAGAATAGAATAAGACAGATTATTATTGCGTACTCTAATAGAGAGTAAATGCTGAATTAAATTTATCCGCTTATTCTCTATTAAAATATGAATTAAAGATTTACAAAATTATATAAAGAGAGAGATCAGGCTTATTGTACCTCTTCTACAAAATATTTTAACTCAACACTCACAACAGAAATAACTATTATCTGGTTCTTAATATGATTGCGCTAGAATGATCATATATTTTCAGTTTATTTTGTTATTTCCATTAACTATAAATTGAGTGAAAGAATAATAATTAGGTACTCATTTGTGTATAAATCACTGATTCTTGTAGTGAGAATGGATTGTATTATTTCATGTGGCATTTGAATTCTAGAGGTTGAAGGTTTGGCTGGTGAGCGTAGATAGCGAAAATAATTGTTTGGAAAGTTGTGAGTGAGATGGAAGATCAGGGCTTCTGAGCTGGTAAATCTTTTTCCGGCTCCGGCTCCGGCTCCAGCTCTAAGTTAAACTATATTTACACAGATATCATATTATCTAAGTTATAAAAAATTTTATGGTATAGTAAGAATGGTTATTAGAGATACCTTTATTTTGACTTACAATTAAAAATTTTGAATATATTTTATAGAAAATTTAAATAAAAAATAAAATAAAATATAATTTACCTTTTTTACTAACTTTTAATATAATTCCTCTTTGAAATATATGAGAAAGGTTTTCATCTAAAATATATAATAATAAACTTTAATTCTTAGTAGATTGATGAACTTACGCTAAAAGGAAACTTTTAAAAGTCTAATAACTATGTTAAATATTAGAAAGATTCAAGTTACACGACTATTTTTATGAAAAAAAAGAACAAGAATTATGTAACCTATCCGCTCTCAACTTATCTACCTCTTTTTATTATCTCCATCTTTCCAAAAAACAGTATAGAATATGGAGGCAAACTAAATTTTACTGTCACTCCATTTATATATTAAAACCATGCTTTTAAATGTTTTGAAATTGATGCGAAAAAAAAAAAAAAAAAAAAAAAAAAAAAGAGTAGAAATCACACAAAATAAAAAATATACACCAATAGAAGTGGGAAAAAGATCAGAGCCAAAGTTAAGAGGAGTGTGCAATAATATTTCATCATAAAGTTATCACTCAATGGCCATACAGCCTTCAAGTAGAATGTATATTAACTTATATATATCATGTTTCACAATAAAGGTATCTTAATACAACCAAGATGAAGACCTAGGAAGAAATCCTCTATACGGGTAACTAATATTAAATAATAATAATAATAAATAATAATAATAATTAAATAATAATTAATAATTATATTAAATAATACTAAAAATAATAATAACATAATAATAATTATAATAATAATTATATAATAATAACTATTATAGTAAATAATTAATAATATTAATAAAAAAATAATAAGAATAAATATTTTTAATGATAATAATAATTAATAATAAATAATAATAATTAATAATAAAACAAATAATAATAATATTGATAGTATATTAACAAAATAAATAATCTACAATTAATAATAAATAATCAAAATAAATAATTAAATAATAAATTGAAAGGAATCAGAATCCAAACTAATAATAAAATATAAAAAAATAAATTATAAATTAATAATAATAATAAATTTATAATAATATAATATATAGATAAATAATAATAAATAAATAAATAATTAAATAATTAATAATTAATAATATAAATATATTATAAAATTAATAATACAATATTAGTCAATATATATATGCCTGGAAATAAATAAGAATGAGAGAGAAACAATATATTATATAATAATAAATAATAATATAATAATAATATAATAATCACAATAATAAATACATTAAATCAAATAAAAATATAATGAATATCAAGATTACTAATAAAATAAATGAATATAATTAAACAGTAATAAATAATAATAATAATAATAATTAATATATTTATTAAAAAGATAATAATAATAAATAATTAATATTAAATGATTATATTCTTCTAAAAATATAATTAATACCTAATAATAATAATAATTTAAATAGTAATATGCACTCATAATAAATATATAAATAAATAATATATAATAATTAGAAATATAATAATTAAGAATATTAGAAACATTATTCACATAATTAATAATAATAAATAATAATTAAATTATAAAATAATAATAAATATAAATATATAAATATTAATAAATTAAAAAATAATAAGAAATATATTAACATGATATAGTTTATAATTATTTATAATACGTAATAATCGCATAGAACTTCACACTGTCATAATTAATATAATTATTATAAATAATATATTAAATAAATCAAATCAGAATATTATAAGTAAATATAATTAATAATAATAATTACAACTATATAAACTACAATAATAATCCTAAAACTATCAAAATTAATCAATAATCACATCTAATCACACTTCACACGCACTTAATAAATTTAATTCATACTATCTTATTAGCTCGTACGATAATAGAATAATAGACTCCTAACTGCTGGTATCAATATCACTGTATAATTATTATGCAAAATTATATATTTTAATTAATGTGTAAATATTTTAAAACTTATATTATAAACATATTTATTTCTTTATTTGTTTATATATATTCTTAAATATATATAGTATATTATATAAAAATTATTCTCAAATATTATATATAATATATCTTGAGCAATATTTAACGACAAAATGTATTATATTTTAAAATATATCCCTTACGACCTTTTTTTAATTCTCAATAAATGGAAAATGAGTAAAATATAAATAAATAATAATATTTAAAAATATCATTATATATATTAATAATTTATTTACGCTTTTATATATTAATCACATGATATATATCAATTTTTATTTTAACATCTATCCTAGAAATTTTTACTACTAAAGATGAAGCAGCATAATGTTCTTTTAAGAAATGTATTGCAGATTTCTATAATATCACTCTGGAGCAATGATGTTCACATAACATCTCTGATCTCGCTATCTGCTGTATTTACAGGTAAGAAATACGTATAACACTCATACCTACTTATGTATGTAATCTTTCAGAAACTGATCAAAACTTTGCCTATACATAACATAAGTTCACCGGCAGTATCTTTGCTGCTGAAATATCGCTAATTATAAAGCGATTTCGTTATACAAACACATTAAAATAACACAAAAAACAAAAACAAACTATCCAACAACAACACCAACACCCATAATCACACCAACAACCCAACCTCACACAATACACCCAACACCTAACAACTACAAACACCAAATTACTCACAACATCACATCCAACTACCACAACAACTCTCACTAACTCATAAACATACACTCAATCACAATATAAAAACTATATACCATAACACCCTCAACTATACAGAATCACCTCACATACACACTCAACACCCATAACATCCCATACACCAACACCCAACTACCCAAAACACCAACTATAATCCAAAATCAATCAAACATACACACATATCAACAAACCATAACATAAAACATACTACAACAACAACAAAACAAATAAACCAAACAACCAACCAAAACAGTCCTAAATAAGTAAATGTGAGTGACTAATTAAAGTATTGTTTTCAGATAATAATCAAATAGTTAGAATTTGGCTGAAGCAACATACAAGACTTTAAAGTTAATTTCAATTATTATCGTTATTATTATATTGTTTCTTCCCCATATATTTTTAATTTTATTACTATCTATCTATATTCATGACAGTTATATATATATTAAGTAGTAAATAATGTTAAAGAGTGATATAGGTAGAGAAGTAGTTTTACAATATTACCTATATAAATATAGTAGGTGAGTTAAAAATATACCCTTATAGTAGGGTATTAATTATTACTATTAAGTACTGATCTGTACTTAATTGAGAAATTAATTAAACTCATAGGCTAACCTTTGATTATATATAGTTAAAATCTATGTAATTATTAAATTATTATCAAAATGATAATATATTATATATTATAAGATAATTATACTATGATAATATATTATTATGTATAAAATTTATATTAATTAACACACTACACATTGTAATAAATATAATCTAATATAAGATATATATTGATGATTATAAACCTCACATCAATCCAAGTAATATTTAATAATTTATACTTAATTATATTTATTACATATATATTTCACTATATATATATAGATAAATATAAGTGATTATTAAAAATTTAAAAATTTTGTTATTTTTGAGTGTTAATGACTAATTCTAATTACAAACATAGTCTATGTAAAATATTAATGATGTTATATTATCCCTCACTACCCACTTTGTAAATTAACATATGCTCCACACCGTATATAAATACTCATTCCCACCCTTTAAATAATAAATCACCCCCTTATAAATATTTCTCAACAGTTTTTTGAATGTTCCGTAAAATTCTTAATGTTTGTTTTGTTTTTCAGCTCTTATAATTATTATATTATTATTGTAAATTTATTATTATATAGTTCTATTATATAAATTAAATTATATAACTTCTTAAATATAATTATGTTAAAATTAATTCTCAAAATATCTTTAATTTATTTTCCAGATTTTTCTAAAGATCCTTATGGTTATATTATACGATAATAATGATATATAATTTGTACACAACTGAAGTATTTATTTATAATATAATTTATATCTAATATTAGTATATATATTATATTTATTGTGTGTAAATATGAGAATTATTTCACAGAACGGTTCAATTAATTATACATTATAACTTAGCGTAGTCATCTATTGTTCGTGTTAATTCAACGTAAGTTGAAACGTATATGTCACAATATTCGCAACACCACTTCGAGTATTCAAAACGATACTCCAGCCTCAGCTACCCTCCCATATCAGCCCCACTAATCCACAATTCTATACTAAATAAGTATATAATGAAAGAGACTATACCTAACAGTAATCTATGTATGAAAAATTAATACACTTATTATAAACTCGGAAAGACAAAATTATAAAAAATCCACCGTTTATTAAGACTAATTTTTGATTTTCTTTCTACAAATCATTAAATATGTAAAATAATACGTACCAATATATAAATATATAATATAAACATTATATATAAAATTATATTATAAAATTATAAGATATTATATAAATATTTTAGAAAATAAATAATAATTTAATCCTTCAAATAGAGATAATATAATATATATATTTATATAGTAAGAGAGAGAGAGAAGAGATAGATAGAGAGATAATATTTTAGTATAAGTATACATATTTTTATTAATTTTAGGTGTGATAAATTAAATAAATACTAAATTATAAATGAGATCGCAAATAATAAAATAATTATATTTATATCTAATGAAAATTATGTGGAATGCTAAAAAGAACGAGAGATTGATAATCTAGATAGGATAGTAAGATATATATATGATATGATTAGTACAGTACGAGAAGTATAGTAAAAAGTAATGAATAATTATATGGAAAGGTGATACAAATTGAGTACCATAACATATAAAATAAGTATATACATAGACTATATATTATGACTAAATGTATTACTATTATATTTTCTTCATTTTATCAAACCTAATTCTCTAGTACATTTGGTGTTCTTTTATAATATACATAATATACATTGTATTTATACATAAAATACAAAAAAATAAAATTCTAAAATAAACAGAAGTGCGAGACATAATTTGGAATATACAACATGTTTGAAACCTTTTTTGGCACAGAGAGGCTAATTCAAGTCGTTAATTATTAATGAAGAATTAAAAAGAAGGGGGAAAAAAATCGAAGGTCATTTATACATAAAAAGGATTTTTTTTTTTCGACAAATTAAATTTATTGGGTGAAGGGTATCGATAAATGGAATGAGTTTGAAAATATAAAACCTGTTGGTATTTGGATGAAGAGAAAAGAACTGAAAGAGAAAGAGAGAGAGAGGAAGAGGGAGGGAGAGAAGAGAGAAGAGAGAGAGTAAGGACTCGAAAAAGAGACGTGAAGAAAGAGTGAGTAAGTAGATCAGTTGAGAAGAGGAAGACGGGTCGAGAGGGAACGACAGGAAGAGAAGAATTAGAGCAGGAGAGAGAGTTGGGAGCGGTAGTAAAGTTGCAAGGTCTGCGGTCACTACACCTGTTGTCATAAAGTTGAATTAATATATATTCTTTGAGAATAAAAGAGAATTTTAAATATATTTTTTTTATTTATGAGTTACTTTTGCATTATAAGTTAGGTATCAGTTTTTTATGAAGGCTGAAAGTTTAGACCACAAATCATTAAAATAAAAATGTAATCAATTATTCATTCTGTATTAAAAATATATGAAATATCAAAAAGAGACTACTAGAGTACGAAGTAGTTAACACGCAATTAAGAAAATATATATAGTATAGTCTAACTAAGGCTCTTTGTTGTTGGTTCACGGTAAACAAAATTGACTATGTATAGATTAAGAACATATATAAGGTATTTAAAGATTTCTCACCTTTTTGCGCGTTATATATAATATTTAGTATAATTATGTTATTATAGTATATTATATAGCTAGGAATATTTTTTAATGATAAATTTAAGACAGTAGATAATTGGAATATTTATTTATAATTAAGATATATTATATTATATTATATTATTAGATATATATATTAAATACCTACGATTATATTTATATTCAATTATTTTATATTAGTGTGATATATATAATATATATATATATATAATATATATATATTAATATATTATATATTATACGAATACATATATATATATATTAATATATAAGATATATAAAAAATATTATATACTTTCCTTTCTGCTGAATGTTTTAATGTATCGTTAATAATAACTTAATAATTAATAAGTGTTAAATAAGAAATATATACGTAAAAAATAGAAAGTTTGATATATTTACACTTATCTCTATATAATAAAAGATTATAGATATTTTACAATAAATATCTAGCATAGTATAATATATATAATTATCTTGGTTACAATTGATGTGAATATATATAAACTATTATATTTCTTTAAACTATTATTATTTTACAATAATATTATAAAAAAGTATTATTATATACTAATTTAATTAATAGAGTATTTACAAACTATATAGTATATAAATTTACAGATAAAATTTTATATTAGAATAGTAGTATAAGTACTAAGCAGTTGGAGAGAAGTATAGAGATTGAGAGAAGAGAAAGATGGGCATTCGTTACAGCAAACAAGAAATTAGTGACATCACTATAAATACGTTACACATACACACTAGTCAACTCGGAAAAAAGATAATTACGTTATCGTATTCTCCTGTTCTTTTGAAGGTAAAATTAACGAAAGATGCCATTACTCCGTTAATCTTATAACTTCCGATTACTTATTTGCTTATTTGACACATGAACAAATAAATAACTGTGATATATCTTAAGGGTAGTAATTCATAACGGTTTATTGGATTATAAATATTTAAAATTTCAAGATTATCATTATTATTAAAAAACATACCCTCATTTAAACCCTGGGGGTTCACTCAAGACATAGGTCCCTTTACAATCCTACAACGAAGATTAATTAGTGAGTTGACAGCAGGTCATTACTCCTTCCGATTCACAACTTTCCTACTTTATAACTGCATGGACGAAACAATCTCACGATCTCTTATAACAGACCCAACATTATACACTAAATAACTTAAATCTCTTGATAAATTGCTCCATGGTGATCATTGAACACTCATCTCACCTAACTTCAAAAATCCTCTAACACACACGAGAGAGTCCTCACTCACAACATACAATTGGCTCAGAATATGAGACCAGATCCTATTCGTAAAGTGAGTACATATTTCAATAGTCTAACTCTCGGTGTATTATAAGGCGGCCCTAAATCTCTCATACAGAGCCTCTCTCTAATAACTCGCTCTATTATGCACACACTCAAGAACTCTAATACATTGCTCACTATATGAATAGTAGTGATGACACCTCCCTACACTCTTTATTCATTCACGTCCATTCATTTATAACACCTTATTCACCGCACATCCATACCTCTAATTCTTCATAACTCCCCATCACATATGATATCACATATGGGGAATAAACCACTAGGTAACACACACAGCTATATCTCTATCACTATCACTCTCTCTCAATAAATTAATATTAATAACATAATTTCACTTCTCAATCATTCCATCTTTTATGACTTACTGATGATTTCCTCCATCATGACATATTTTGATTAATTGAAGGCCAGCATATGATTCATGTCCATCTCAAATCCAAATATATTCTACTGCACACGCCTGCCAATTATAGTATGTTCCGCATTATATGTGAAGAGTCTATGAGCGGAGATGCCAAAGCCTCCGCGAAAAAAAAATAAGGGCGACAATATATCGTCGGCACCTTCATATGTACTACAAGCTATATACTGAATGCAATAGATGTGTCAAAATATAATATATGCAGATGCTATCACTGAACATTTATCGTTCCAAACTCACGACTACATAATAAACATGCTACCCGAAGAATATTGCCACCGAAAACCATCCAGCCTGCTAGGGGTGGACAACTTATATACTGTATTATTATTTTCTATATGAATGTTCAGCGAAAGAGTGAATAAAATAAAAAAATGTATTTTCATTTTTTGTATTTCAATTAATATTAATAAACATATAATTTGATATCCTACTTATCGATTATTTTTGGTATTTTGGATCCTAGAAATAATGTAAC
>JABUQX010003552.1:25000-32500 GCA_015478945.1 Trachelipus rathkii | reverse complement strand
GACATAACGTTACATCGGGACACTGTCCAAAAATTTCGAAATTTAACACTTTCGACAAGGAACTTCGACTGAACACTTTGCTAAAAAGTGTCAGAATTTAGCATATTTCGACAAATTGTACCGATCAAACGCTTTTTTCTAACATTTTTAATTCTGATGTTTAAAAGTGTTTAATTCTGATGTTGTTAAATGTTATGTTTCTTATTTGATCAATCATTGTTAATAAACTAGTTAATTATTGGAACAACTTTTTTTGTTTCTTTTTCTTTTATTCACCAAATTAGGAAGAAAATTTACAATATGGGAAAATTTTCTTATTTCAATCTATCGTATGGACAAGATTTTATAAATAACTATAATTCGTGGGTGTGTGCATGTATGTGCGCGCGTGAGTAATAATAATATAATAAGATAAGAGATTTGAAAACTCACTAAAAATATTGTACCTAAAACCACAATTGCGTCTCCCTCGTAGTACAAAGGGTTCCCTGCTTTGATATGAATTCTCTTTGAATATTGGGAACCCCAGGATTGTTCGTCGTTGAGCCTCCGTCTTTCCAGTCACGTCTCTTCTGTGGAACTCTCTGTCTTCATCTGTGTTTCCTGTTGCATTTAATCTCCCTCTCTTTAAGTCTTCCGTCTGTGGCCACCTCATTGGGTGGGTTTTAACATTATTTTTTTTATTTTATTATTTTGCAGAATCAGAAAAGGGCTCTGCCCGTGAGTGGTGATTACATGTAAAAAAAAAATTATAATAATAATAAAAAAAATGTAAGTGACGGAAATAGTAAATCGGAGAACGATGATCCTGAATTAATTTAACTCAGACCCGGACCCGAACCCGGACCAGGACAAGAAGCTAAGACTGGAATTAGAATAAAAAACGGTAAATCTTTCTCGCCCCAAAACCCGTGTTAAGTGAAAAGTCAAATCCTTTAATCTCTTATTAAAAATAATTAATTAAAGAAAATGAGATTTGATCTCTCATTTGTTTGTTGGTCTTTTCAAAACTTTTGCATTTCGGTTCCCTTTCGATGATTCTTAAATCCTCTGACCTCGTTTAGAGCATCCCTAATCCCCTCTTCATTAATTAATACAAAAAAAAAAAAAAGATAAAAGAGAAGGATAAGAAAATTTGATATATATATATATATATATATATATATATAGTTGATATTATTTATAATAATATATATTATATATATATAATAATATATATATATAGATATATATAATATATATATATATATATATATATAGTTATAATATATATATATATATACGTATAATATAATTATATATGTATATATATACGTGCATACTTATGTGATCTCCATTTCTCTTTCGTCCTTCGTTCTGTTTTCTTACTTATTTTTTCGTTCCTCGTTTTGGTTGCTTTTAATAAACTTAAATCATTTTATTTCTGCGTCTCTGATTTGCAATGCCTGTCTATCGTCTTAGCTGTTTATTTGTGCTTCTTTCTGTCACCTCTTCACATAAGGACGCACAATGTAAATATTAAATAGCCAAACGATATCATCAATTAAGGCAACATAAGGAGAGTCTGAGGGAGACCACCTGAGACCTAAAACTTCTTCAAGATCAAAGTCAAAAAGGTTTCCACTCACGCTTCATAAGACAATAGAGCGTGCCTTTGCCCGTCCTCCAATTGGAACTACCCTTGCCTGGATCGAACTTAAATCTAAGCCTGTGAAAAGCGATTCATCTGCACCATTCGTCAGCACCTATTTGATTATTACGAACTCACGTCATTTATCATTACAACGAATAAGTTTAAGGGTCATATGTTTAACTCTTTAGTTCCAAGAGTAATTTTAAACTTAAACCAACCCATCAAAGGCGTAAAATCAAAAATTGAATGAGCCAAAATCTATTTATTATTTGCTAACAAATAAATAAATAAATTTGTACATTACAGTGTTTATTATTGTTTTTTCTAGCCAGACTTGTAATATATTAAAAATATTTAATTCAGTTTTTTTATATATATATATAATATAATGTATATATAAATATATGATATAATAATATATATATATAATATAAATTATATATATATATATATATATATATTATATATATATATATACTATATAGATATTATATATATATATATATATATATAATTTATATATATATATATATATATATTTATATAATATATATTATATATATTATATTTATAATATATATAATAATATAATAATATATATATATATATATTATTATATTTATTTATATATATAATATATATATAATATATATATAATATATATAATATATATATATATATTTATATATATATATATATATAATATATATATATATATAAAATTTTATATAATATATATATATATATATATATATATTAATATATATTATATATATATATATAGTATATATATTATATAATATAATATATATATATATAATATAATTAAATATATATATATAAATAATATATTATAATATATTATATATAAAAAAAATATATATATAATATATATATAATTATAATATAATATATATATATTAATTATATTAATAATATATATATATATATAATATATATATATATATACTATATATATATATATACATAAATAATAATATATATATTATATATAATATATATAAATATACATATATATAATATATATTAATATATATATATAATAATATTTATATATATATATATATAATATGTGTGGTGTGTGTTTAGTGCGTAGTTGTAGGTGTGTTTACGGTTGGTATCCGACATCTTTACTAAATAAACGAATCAATCTTCAATTAGTAGATGTTCTTAAGACCTAGAAGAATAATCATACGGTTAATTACAATTCAGGTAATTTACAACGTTGCTTCATAATTACACGGAGAAGCTACTTATTATAGAATCCTCATACCAAACTTCGAAATTTAACATCTTTTATAGAATGAATTTTTTTGTTTGAGTTTTATTTTGCTGCATTGTTCAGAGAGAGAGCGAGAAAGAGAGAGAAGAGAGACGAAAGGACGAGAAGAGAGACGAAGAAGAGAAGAAGAGAGAGAGAGAAGGAGAGGAGAGAGAGAGAGAGAGAATGGAGGAGGAGAGAGAGAGAGAGAGAGAAATAATATATTACTGATATGTTCCCTGAAAAAAAACTATTACTACTTATTAATTTTTATGCACCCGTGAGAACTTTCGCAACCACACACACACACACCATACACACACACACACATATAACATATAATATATAATATATATATATATATATAGTATATATATATAATATATTATATATATATATATAATTATATATATATATATAATATATTATAATATATAATATATATATATATATATATATATATATACTATATATAATTCAACGGTAGCTCAGTGGATTGATGCAAGGTTTTTCTCGCCTAAGAGATCGTAAGAGTGTTCCTCTCGCAAGAGGTGAGTTTGAATCTCAGTCCGATTACTGATCAAATGGGCGGGCTGGGATGGACACATAAAGTTGTGTGTCGGGTTTTCAGGGAGTATAAGGATTTCTGCTGATTTTATCGATTAACAAGGTTTGACGGCGGGGGTTGATGGGGGTGGTAGTGGATGTGGGTGTGTGAGGTTGAGTAACGGGGTGGTTTGTTATGAATATACACTAATCTATAATAAACCATGCATCACCTAAACACCATATCCAGTATATACAACGCAGAACAAGTCTACTTATAATATAGTAAAATCTCTCTCTCTCTCTCTCTCCTCTCAATCTCTCTCTCTCCTCTCGTCTCTCCTCTTCTGTCATCTCTCTCTCTCTCCTCTCGTCTCTCTCTCGAGCTTGTTACAATAAGAAGGTCCGCCCGTTTGGATTCGAACCAAGTCCACGGATGTTATAGAATTTCCAAAAGGTTTGGGCAAGACCCAGTCTTGCAATCAAGCCTTTAAAAATCAACGAACTCTAATCCACTTGGAGAAACACATGGACTCATTTGCTCTGATTCAAAACCTAATGCGTAGTATAGAGATAGAGACTTCAGTGGCTACAAAATTAATTATTATATATATATTATATATATATATATATATTATATATATATAATAGAATATATATTATATATAATATTATAATATATTATATTACTATATATAATATATATATATATATAATACGATATATATATATATATATTATATTATATATATTATATATATATAATTATTATATATATATATAATAATATATATATATAATATTTATATTATATATATTATATATATATACTTATTATATAATATAACTAGTTGTTAATATGAAAATGAAAATATGAGTATAGATTTATATAAAGGAATCCAAATTTCCTATTTCTACATTATTATAAAGCTTAGGCAACACAGAGACGATTTCACCAATTTCATGAAACTAAAAACGATGTTTGAATATCCTGATGGAGAAAAAAAAAAAAAAAAAAAGTTTAAAAACAAAACATGAAAAAATAATAACAATAATAATTTACAGTCAGAGGATTTTCTAGAAAAAAAAAAAAAATTATATATTCATAGTACTGAAAGCTATATTTTATTATTTTTCCAGCACTCACTGGTTAGGTGGTAAGGGGGGCTGAGCTCCCTGTAGAAAATTCGTATTCAAGGAGTTCATTTACACTAAAATTAATATATAATAAATAAAATTATATGGAAAGTCCACCCAAAGTCAAAGCCAGCACAAATCTCTGAGTAACGAGCCGACCGGAGACGGAGCCTTAAAGATGGAATTAATGCGCAGTATAAAATAGATCAAGTTAGGTCCACAAGAATGAGGTATCTAAAAAGAGCCACCACCACAGCAAACAAGTCTGATTCCTCAATATTCACAACAGGAATTTCTGAGGAAGCAGGGCACCCTTGTGCTTTACGGTGATGCATGGAAGTGGAATGCGAATGTCAAATTCCATCGAGCGTTTCAATTTGTATACTATCAGAAGAGATAGTCACCAACGTCACGCGAGAGGTAGATGGTAAGAGAGTTGAAGTAAAGACAATTATTAGTCTTTAGCTAAACTCAAAACCTATCTAAAAGGTACAACTGAGCCTCCCACACAAAATGTGATAACAGTACTCCATTACAAGCGGATAACGACCTTGTATAATGGATAACTGTTGGAAGAAAAAATCCCTCAACCTGAACAAGAACTCCCAGCTTTTGGAGCATGTAGCAGCCATTCGATATGAGGTTCCAAGATATTTATGTTATTTTAGAACAAGAATGTTATGCTGTCACAGTGAGACTGGAGAACGTGAGATAGATAGCGAAAGATATATATATATATATATATAATATAATATATATATATATATATAATATATATATATATATAATAATATATAATATATATATATAATATATATTATATATATATATATATATATATATATTATATAGGCATATTTGTAGATACTGTTTGACTTTTTTCTGAAAAAATTTCTAAGTTCAAAAAATTTCTTAGATCAGAGTTAAGTTAAGTTTAGTTTTTAAGAAAATTATTAGTGGCAAGCTTCTGGCATAATTCCAGAAGCTGCCCTAAAGAGAATTTCTTAAAAAACTTACTTACTTAACTTTTTCTGACTTAAAATTTTTTGACTTAGAATTTTTCAGGAAATATGTGGAGTCCTGTTCATACAAATATGCTAATATATTATAATATATATTAATATATATAATATATATATATATATACTATAATATATATATATTATATATATAATATATATATATTATACTATAATATATATTATATTCATATATCTTTCCTATCTCTCTCAACGGCTTCTCCCTCCAACCTGTTAAGAACAGCACTAACTATCTGTCTAAAATAAACAATAAACATCTGGAAACCCATTATCGCAATGCTGCTAACATGCCCTCAAAAAAAGCTGGATTCTGTTCAGTTGAGTAGGAATTTTCTCTTCCAAACAGTTACTCAAATATACAAAGGTCTTATCCCCCTTGTAGAGTACTTTCTCCTTTTTGTGGAGTCCATGGTCCCCTTCTTTTAGATAGGTTTGAGTTTAAGCTTAAAGACTAAATAAACTGTCCTTTACTTTCAAACTCCCTTGACCATCTATCTCTGCGACGTGACGTTGGAGCACTATCTCTTTACATAGGTTACTTACACGAAACGATCATCATCATTTGTCTCCACTTCCATTGCATCACCGGTAATGCATTCACTTTCTGATGCAATCTCGCTCAAATCTGAATCTGCAGTTACTTCATGGGCATTCTTATTAGATACCTTAATCTGGGAACTCCTACCTTGATCATTTATCTGCTGCATTAATCTCATCTTTTAAAATAGTCACAGTACAGTATCTACAAATACCATATATATAATATATATAATATATATATATATATTATTTAATATATTATATATATAATATATATATATATATATACATATAATTAATATATATATATAATATGATGCATAAAGACAAAATGATCCTAGATTGGATAGATTGCAGAAAATTATAAATCTGAAGACAAATTTCGTTCTTCTTAAAAGCCAAACTAAACAATTATACGCCCTTCATCACATCTAAACTATACCGCCAAGACACGTTTAAATGCCCTCCTCTCCATATAATAACTATATATATATATATAATATATATAAATATACTATAAAATATATATATATAATTATATATATATATTATATATATATCATATATATATATACTACTATATTACTTATCGCGTTAGGACTGTTAGATAGAGATGGAGACTCAACACCGGGAGTTAAACAGACTGAATGAGTGCATATGATTCCCTTCTTGCACAGATTTTCAAACAAATTTATATCAAAATAGCACACACATAATATATATATATATATATTATCATATATATATATATATATATATATTATATATATAATAATACTAAATATATATATATATACAATAATATATATATATATATATATATATATTATAATAATATATATATATATATAATAAATAGTATATATAATATATATAATATAATATAATATATTATAATATATATATATATTTGAATATATATATCATATACAGAGAGAGAGAGAGGAAGAGAAGAGAGTATAGAGACAGAGAGAGAGAGAGAGAGAGAGAGAGAGAAGCAGTATTATTGCAATATGACTCCATAAAACAGCTAAACACTATAATAATACGAAGCAGCAAGAATCAGACTGATTAATGTCATGATCTTAAAAGAACACCAATGATTACATTGATAATCTCATGTAATCACTACCACCCAAGATTACAAGCTCAATCTCCAAACCTATGGGGAGGTTTCTTCGGGAAAAATAATTATATAAATATATATATATATATACATATATATATTATAATATATATATATATATATAATACTATATATATTATATTATATTATAATATACTATATATATAGTATATATTATATATAGTATACAGTAATA